>BRDA01049770.1:0-19829 GCA_036984385.1 Crenuchus spilurus
AGTGGCATTCCTGTTTGAGGTGCAGTGATGTTTAAGGGCCCGGAGATCACAAGCATCCAGTAGAGTTTTACGGCCTTGATCCTTACGCACAGCGATTGTTCCAGGTTCTCTGAATCTTTTGATGATGTTATGCACGGTTGATGATGATAACTTAAAAGTCTTTGCTATTTTATGCTGGGTAACACCATTCTGGTATTGCTGCACTATCTTTCTGCGCCACAATGGTGGAATTGGTGATCCTCTTACCATCTTGGCTTCAGCGAGACACTGACACTCTGAGAAGCTCTTTTTATACTCAATCATGTTGTCAATTGACCTAATTAGTGTTAATTGGTCTTCCAGCTGTTCATTATATGCTCAATTTCCTTTTTCCAGCCAGTTATTGCTATTTGTCCCAACTTTTTTGGGATTTGTTGACGCCATGAAATTTTGAAACAACATATTTTTCCCTTAAAATGATACATTATCTCAGTTTAAACTTTTGATCTTTGATTTGTGTTCTATTCTGAATAAAATATTAGATGTTGGCACCTCCACATTATTGCATTCAGGTTTTATTCACAATTTGTTTAGTGTCCCAACTTTTTTGGAATCCGGTTTGTATATAAAATGTATTTTTGTTAATATTTTGTGTGTATATTATAATATTTTGTATATTACAGTGTCTGAAACAGACTAAATGAATTTATATTATTTCTTATGAAGTAATTGCTTCAGTTATCATTTGTTTTGGTTATCATCAGACACTTTAGAATAGATTAATGTTTATTGCTTCCACTGTACCCTCAACATAGCTAAATTACCTGCACAGTAAATATGCCAGTGTTAAATCAACACTATTAGAGCTAAATTAACATTGAGGGTGTCAAAATGTAACACTATCAGTGTTAATTTAACTCTAATAATGTTGATTTATCACTGGCAGATTTACTGTGTGGCAAGTAATTCAGTTACACTTTCAATAATGATACTCCATTGGCATATTCCAATACCATCAATGTCAGGAAGATTTGGTCCCCCCACCAATGTCCACAGCCTTGGTTTACACCAAAAATTTACTCACAGATATCTGCATCTTTCCACAAAGACAAATGATAGAACATTTGCACCAAGTTTAAGGTTCATTTAACAGCAAAGTGTTTTAGGAAGAGGGAAATGAGCTCTCATTAAGATCATGGGGGTTGATGACTAGCACAGTAGCTTCCATCCTTTTGTGCACATGTTCTAGCATATGCACTAGATATTAAAAGGGAATTCCACTAATTCTACAGAAAATCAGTTGTTGAGATGTAAGCAAATTATATATTAACTTTAAAAGTTTTCTTTACAGTGGTTGTAATATAAGCCAGGGGTCATGATGTCTACAGTGCACATGTAGTCATTCTATCCAACACAATAAACCTGCACATGTCAGAGATTTTATGTGTAAATGTGTGTTTTGTTTTAGCGCTATGTGTAATTAATTAATTAAACAACATATTTATAGTGGTTTCATGTAAAAACTTCCTGTGAGGTAGCATTTTTCATGAAGTAAATGCAAATATCAGGTCCCTGTGACCACTGCTATGAACAATTCTAACTTGGTAATGTTCCCTAGAATGGTGCAGTATAATTTAATTCTGAATGATTTTGTATCTTAATAATTTAATTATGCAGACATTCATACAAAATCTGTGGAATTACCCTTTAATGTTGCCCTTGAATGGACAACAAATGTATTTGTGGATAGTCTGTCAAAAGCACATCCCACATAAGTAAACCAGGGTAGTAAATCAGGACAATTCCAAACCCTAGATATTTTATAACAATCTTGACTCCACTCTCAAACATTACAAACACTTTACACCTGCCATTATAATTTCAATTCCCTTGCAAGGTCAGCTAAAGTCCTTTCAATGCCATCCATTCATTTCTCTTCAGTCACCTCCTCTCTCAGACACTTCTCTACTATACCATGCACCTGTTCTCTCTCGGTTTTGTCTGATATTTCCTCTCATTTCAGAAGAAGTAGTTTCATTTTATACAAATATTCAGGCAACCATGCAATAACAGCATAACAACATATAAAACTAGAACAAAAAATGCCCCCCAGAAACTAAAACAGTGTGGACACTGGATCAAAAAACACAAATAAACAAGCATCAATACTTGAGTAGTAGGCCAGCTGTAAGCAGCCAATCAGAGCAGAGCTCAATGAAAATAATTAATGAGCTCCCCATAAAATGGTTTATTTCAGAAAAATCTGGGCAGTTTTCACCCCAACGAAAGACAGACACCTTCTATGCAGACATCAGCTAATTATTTAAACCAAACAGAATACACTGGAAAAATGTATTATATGCCCACTTTAATGTTTGCTTTTCTTTAGTGAAATACTATCATGTCATGCAGTCCGTCCTCGTACCTTATCAGCTCCAGATTCCTTCACAGAGCTACAGAGTTCTACTATCACTCAGTTCTAGCACCATCAATGGCTTTTTTTAAATAATATAATGTATTCAGCTGAAAATCCTTCTTCTCACATACAAAGCCCTCTATTCTTACACCCTTCTATCTTTCATATCTCCTTCTTCCTTATCAGTCCTCCGACATTATTAGATCTTCTGCCCACTGTCATTCCATTTACATGATCTCACCTCTGTAGCCTTGGTGTTTCAGCTCTTTGTGAAGCAGCACCTCAACTTTAGAACTTCCTTCACCTAACAGTCAATCTCACAGCATCATTCTTAGTTATTTTTGGTAACATATTACTGTAGGGTCCTGTTCATAAGGCTACATAATTCCTTCATATGCTTGTCATGACAACCCCGAAGACTTATAAAGGCGTAATTAAATAGCTGTCATCTGTTATAAAGGCTTATGCCACATTTGATCTGAACTAGCTATTGTAATCTTATGACTACGACTGCATACTGGCAAGTAAAATGGTGTGTTTTGTGATACAAGTGTTATGATTCAATATATTCTGATATGTCAAGACAATATACTATGATATTTTAAAAATAGATTATCTTGAAAAAGTTATTTTATATTCATAATTTCATGCAAAATGGTAAACTGTCATTTAATATTACATTTAAAGTAATATTTCAAGACCTCAGAAATGCAGAATTTCAGATTATTAGAATATTTCATGTAACCATTGAATAATTTACCATTCAAACAGTATCAACATTAAAGCAAAAAAAAGTCTTGAAATATGTCACTTTACATTTAATGAATACAAACATATATCACAGTTAACTTTTTTGAATTTAACTCTGTACACAAAGGCACTTTTTCAAAATATAAAACATTTTGGAAATGCAATAGTATTAGATATATAAAACCAAATTTTTTGAAAAAAAATGCCAGCGGTGCATGTCTCTTGAAAAGTATTACTTTTGGTTTGTCATTTGTGAAGATTGTTGGTGGTTCTGCATCTTAAAAGACTACATACAGGTAGCAGCATCAGCCAAAAATGTTTATTTTGGCACATAAGACAACATCTGTCTGGAAATTCACACTGATTTGCTTATGAATGGGATTAAGATGATAATTTTAATCAGAGGCGCTCTGAATTTGCCAAAAAATAAAAAAAAATTAAAAAACAGTAGATAATTCAGTCTGTAATTTTGTCAGAGGATGATGGGAAAAAAAATAACGGGAATAAAATCCCAGAGGAGCTCCTGCAAAAGAAGAAATTACTGCAGGACCCCCATGTTTAATCTCAGAATATGGCTCATGGAGAGGAAGACCTTGAATCCAGATCAAGCAGACTATTTATTGACTCTTCAAAGCATTCATATTGTTTTGACTTGTGATTCATGAAGTTCTGTGCATTAAAAGATTAAATAAAGCAAGTAGCAGTGGCCAAAAATGGAAAATTATAGATTTGCATTTGGACAGGACAGAAATGATCAGGTGACCTGAGAAAAGAAAAAAACAGTATATAATTCAAAAAGTAAGCAATTTTCTCAGAGGACAACGGTGGAAAAACACAAACATGGTGGATCTGGATGTAAATAAAATCACAGAGGTGCTCCTATTAAAGAATGTAAATGTAATCTACGTAATCTAAATAGGGCTATAAAGAAGAATCACCAGACAAAGAAACATTAAACACTGGAATGGTTGTCATATAACATTGATCTTTACTGAAGAAACCTTTTTAAGAGTAAACCAATAATGTGCTTCTTTCTCATGACCACACCTCTTGTCTTCTTTGACTGATGTCAGTGTCATTTTTGATTGATGTCCTTTTCTTTGATCAATGGCCAATGTAGGTTGATCTTTGTGTTCTTTGTATTATTGAGTCTTTGTGCTTTTCAAAAGTGATATAACATTATCATTTATCATATTATTATTTATTAGTGTATTTGTGTTAATATTATTTATTAAATTAATACTGACAGGGCATTGGTAACTGAATTCCGAGGACAATGAAATCAGAACCTAATCTGAAGGCATGGGCCAAGTCGCAATTTATCTTAATTCAAATCCTAGTGTATTTAAAGATTATGGATGCCCATCCAAGTGTAAAAATCAGCAGGATTAGGGTCCTAATCCTATTCACCACCCCCCTGCAGAGTTCTGCCTGCTTCTTTAATGTAGTTCTCCTCTGATCAGCCTTGTGTTGTGACTATGATGGCTATGATCCAGCGAATTTCTCCATAACCTTGTTTTATCTGTCTTAGTCTCACATGACGAGTCAGGTGTTCTCTTTCATTTAATCCATTTCTGAGTAAAGTTGAGTGGTTCTGTTTGGTCCAACGGGCCTGTGTTTGCATAGCTTATCTAACTAAAACAAGGATGTTTATTCAGTTCATTCAGGGAGACCCATAGCTTAGCTCTCCATCCTGAAATTACACAAATATCCATTTCTGCTCTGTTATTTTTGTCAGCCGCTGCTTCTCAACACGAACCAGTATGTCTCTGTCTCTCTGTCTGTCTTTCTCTCTCTTTGGCTTTCTCTTTCTCTGTCTCTCTCTTGCTGTCTGTCACTCCCTTGCCTTCTCTTTCATTCTCTCTCTCCTTCTCCATGTTTTTCTGTCTTGTTCTCTCTGATTTATATTTTCTCTCCGTCTCTCTCATTTACTCTCTCTTGCTGTCTCTGTCTCATTACCTTCTTTCTTTCTCTCTTGCTTGGTCACTTTCTCTCAATGTCTCACACTTTCTCTCTCTTGCTTTCTGTCTATGCCTTGCCATCTCTGTCTCTCTTTTTATCTCTCTCACGGTCTCTCTATCTTTCTCCCACTCACTCTCTCTCACACACTCACTCAGACTCTCACCGTCTCTCATTTTCTCTCTCTTACTGTCTCTGTCTCACTTTCTCTTTCCTTTGTTTTCTTTCTCTTCCTCTGTCAATTTCTCTCAATGTCTCACACTTTCTCTCTCTTGCGCTCTGTCTATGCCTTGCCATCTCTATCTCTCTTTTTATCTCTCTCACGGTCTCTCTATCTTTCTCCCAACTCACTCTCTCTCTCACACTCACTCAGACTCTCACCGTCTCTCATTTTCTCTCTCTTACTGTCTCTGTCTCACTTTCTCTTTCCTTTGTTTTCTTTCTCTTGCTCTATCAATTTCTCTATCTGCCTCTCTGACTTTCTTGACCTCGCTCATTTTCTCTCAAGACACTAACTTTCTGTCTCTTTCTTTCACTTTCTCTTTCTGTCTCACTCATGCAAAATCGTCTTTACTCAGTATATGTAATGTTGGAAATTTTATGTAAGTGTAAACTGTATGTATGAGTTCATTACACTGTTCTGTTTCTCTTCAGCTCTATTCCTTCTGTTTGATTGGTTTAATTTCTCACCCATTTTATTTTTATACATCAATGGAGTATAAGAGTCAAAAACAAAATGTTCCCCAAGGAGTAACTGGATCCAAAAAATGATAAAAAAAAACAAAACTTCAAAGCAATTGAAAATTGAAGTATATATTTTTTATGTATAAAGATAAAAATGTTAAATATGGGCTGTAAACCAGCCAATCAGAGCAAAGCTCATTAAATTGTTCATGAGCCCACCATAAAAGTGCAAATGGCTTGTTTCAGGAAAAGCTCTAAGAATGAGCTTCTCTTTGTGTTTTATGGTAATTTTTGAATGCTCAACATGTTCAGATATTAATTATCACTAGAACTAGATCTATTCTTAAAATAATCTTATAATGAGAAACATATTGACATCATTGTAATTGATATATCTGAACATATTAGTAATAAACAGTGTAGCTTTCTTTTTTTCTTTTCTTCCTTTAAGAATTTAGAATTATTTCAAGGATATGATACCTCACCCTAGTGATGAGCTCTGATATGAATAGTAATGGCCTTATTAGTGGCCTGAATAATGCAGTTAGTTTTAGAGCTGCCTGTATGGTATCCTGAACTACCTGTCCAAACCCCAGACTCCACCAGCTGCCACCTGCCTGCTTGCCTGTTTAAACACCAGCATCATTTTTCATCTTAATGAGCGAACGTGCACGCCTCCCCAGATGCCTCGCTTCCTGCGGCTTCATATGACACTGCTGGTTACAATTGAATTAAATTAAGACTTTTTCCTTGAGTCACTAGGGAGGACATTATCCACTTGTTTTAGGATAGCTCAATAACCAGTAGGCCACAGGAGCCAGGAAAGCATTGTGTGACCCAACGCTTAATTGGAATGTAGTTTCCTTGGCTGGGAGTATAACATTTTGTGTCCTACTGTGGGGACAAGCTTGAGCAGGAATCAAATTGCAATTGCAGACTGTGGCCAGAGCTCTGCCACGCTCTGATGAATGGTTTCTGATGTAGCATGTGGAATTTACCTCACAAACAGCGCACAACTTATTAGGCTCACAAGTGCCTTCATAAATCACATCCTCATCTCAAATCAGGCCTGCCTATGTGAAATTAGAGGCTAAAATGTGTCTGGCACAAGAGGAGAAAGGGCTCTGTAAATAGTGCCAGTGAATAACAGGCATTATACTGAATCACGACTCTAGCCTGGCAATCCTCACTTTCATGTGTGATCAGTATGGAAAAATATTCTTCCCCTGTCCATTATGACTCTGGCTTCGTTAGTGTGCTTTGTTAAAGCCTTGTTTGATCAGCAGGGCTTTTGTGCAGCCGAACAGGGAAAGGTGTGTGTAATATTGACTTAAAGGTAATATAGCTTTAAAAGCAGCATAGATTCAGCACAACAAAAAAAAGCATTTTTAAAGTCTCCACAAGCTTTGGCTGTAATTTATATGTTGTGTTTGACTGTACGCCGCTGTCTCACCTAGCCTGACATTCGTTTTGAATCAATATTACTGTTTATCTTGACATTGTAAAGAGCGTTCGCTTGGAAGCAACCTTGTAGGTGCATGTATGGCATTATAATCTGTAGTGCGGGGTGGATATTCTTGCTGCATTGTTCACCAGCTCACAGCAGGGTTTAGAGGGCACTGGCTATAGGTACTTACATCTTATAACTATTTTTTTTGTGATGCATTACATGTCCAAATGTTTGTGGACACTCCTAAAGAATGCATTCAGCTACTTTAAGTTGCAAACTTAACACAAACAGCTTGTCTGATCCTTGTAGAAAAATACTGTCAATAAATTAGACTCTCTAGAGCAGATAAACCCATTGGCACCATGCCCAATGCCAAGCGTGGGCAAGGGGGGCATAAAGACAATCAGTACTGAGCCGTGGAGTAGTGGAGCTTTAACAATGGTGCTCTATCCAGCGGTATTTGGCAGATTGCTCTTATCCAGAGCGACATAAAGTTGAGGGTTAGGTGCCTAGCTCAAGGGCACTTCAGTCATTACATGCCCAGGGATCGAACCAGCAACCTTCCGGTCACAAGACCAGATCGCTAAGCAAAAACCAAAAAGTTGAAGCTTTAGAACGTAATTTTATAAAGTTAATAAAGTAAAAAAAAAATGTAGATCTCATTCAGTATAATGAGAAAATGTCTACCAGAGACATTATAATAGGAGGAGATGGTCACTGGCTGAAAAATGAATAGGAAAGCACACTCAATTTGGAAACTGATTCAATGGATGCTGGAAAGTCATCAGAGCGATGAGACCTGCCCCCTCCCATTGGTTGTGGAGTAATGTCCATGTGTAGTAGCAAGAACAACCTGAATAAACTCTTTCTGGCATTATGTAAGTCACACACCACTGTTTCACATCTATAGTTCTTGCCACATTCAACAACATAGTCTTAAAAACAAGGTCTTGGTCTTGTATGACTGGAATAATCGCCCAGGGCCATTGGAAAGATGGCTGTCAAGACTTGCCTATAAGGACTTTGTGTACTCAGTTTTTGTTACAATATCTAGTGAGTGCAGGAACAATTCCAGTTAGGCCACCTGCAGAGCACAATATGCCAAATCTAATGAAGCTAAGCAGGTGTGTGTCTGGTTAGTACGTAGATGGGAGACCGCCAAGGAAAACCTTGTGTGGCTCAAAATGGTCTAGGTGGAGACAACAGGAGGTGCTATTCCTGTGTTCTATTTATATCCCAATGCCATAGTGCAGTGAAGGGGACCTTGTACTGTATAAATGGTGCCGTGTTGGTGGTTGTTGTAGTGTAGTGGGGAACAAACGGCCTCCTACATGGTACACTGGGGTTCAATCCCCATCCTTGGCATGGTACACCACACTATACCAATAATAGTTTTTGGTCAAGACTCATTATACTATATTCACCTACAAATGTAACATGACAAATTGTACGTAGCTCTGGGTGAGTCTGCTAAATGTCATATGTAGGTATGTTATCCTGATGTCCTAGCTAAATTTCCAACTCCTTATCATCTCCATCTGCTAAAACTGGATGAGACTCTCCTCACCTCTGTCTAAAAGCTGATAAGTGAGTTCTGGTACAGACTCACTGCTGTCGCATCATCCAGGTGGATGCTGACCTTTGGTGGTACTTCAGGTGACCTTTTAATGTCTCTCAAAACACTTTGAGTGTCTAGAAAAGTGATGTAAAGGCATTTTAATTCTAAAATATAATCAAGCTAGCATGGTGGAAAATAAATCTGGCGAGCATTAGCACGCGGTAAAATTGGTAATAAACTGGCCTAGTTTTGATTAGCTACAACGACTCTTCTGTAGTTTAGCATTCTAGCATATAGCCTACTGTTTTCTAGTAGGCTATAGCTACATATATTGTTCTGTAGTACAGCTAGCAAATACTGTTCCAATAGTATAGCTAGCATATACTGTTCTGTAGTACAGCTATCACATACTGTTCCTTAATAAAGGTAGCACATATGGTTTTGTAGTACAGCTAGCATATACAGTTCTGTATTACAGCTAGCATACACTAGGATAACCAGATCTGAGGTGATGATACAGAGGACACCTTAGCAGGGGGGGGGGAGTAATAAAAATTAATATCAATCACTAATAAAATATTAATACATTATTATATATTATTTATAAGTAAACTGTCACCCAATCCTTTTCAGTCAACTTCACTTCAGCTCATTATCACCAAAGTTACACATACAGGGGTTGGACAATGAAACTGAAACACCTGTCATTTTAGTGTGGGAGGTTTCATGGCTAAATTGGACCAGTCTGGTGGCCAAGCTTCATTAATTGCACATTACAGCAGTAAGAGAAGAGTGTAAAGGTTCAATTAGCAGGTAAGAGCACAGTTATATAGGAAATTGCAATGCACACAACATTATGGGCGACATACCAGAGTTCAAAAGAGGACAAATTGTTGGTGCACGTCTTGCTGGCGCATCTGTGACCAAGACAGCAAGTCTTTGTGTCTAAATATTATTGAGCCACTTTGGGGTGTTTTGGAGGAGCGAGTCAGGAAACGGTTTACTCCACCAGCATCATGTAGTGATCTGGCTACTATCCTGCAAGAAGAATGGCTTAAAATCCCTCTGACCACTGTGCAGGACTTGTATATGTCATTCCCAAGACGAATCGATGCTGTATTGGCCGCAAAAGGAGGCCCTACACCATACTAATAAATTATTGTGGTCTAAAACCAGGTGTTTCAGTTTCATTGTCTAACCCCTGTATGTTTTGACTGTATGGTCAATAGATCTTATTTACACAGAATTTTACATAACTTTTGAGTAAAAATAAGCAGAATTTCTGAATTATTTTGATAATAGTTACACTTAAAGGCATGTAAATAAATGATAGACACACACACACAGACACACACTCAAATGTAAATATTAATGGATTTTAATATGAAACCGCTGATATTAATTGCAGTCCAGACTCCATTTGAGGGAGTGACAGCGGCAATGGCCAATCACACGTTAGCGAGAAACGGCAGAATCAATCAATGAGCTTTTGGCAGCCTAAAGGGAAACCGGCTTGGATTTCAGATGGGTCTTCATTTAATATAGCGTAACATCTCACTGAAGCGAACCAAATGGAATAGGGGGAGGGCAAGACTAGTTCGTGAACAAAATGCTTCTCGAGTACAACAAAATCCTGGACGTTCGTGAAATTCTGCCCGAACACGTTTTTTAAGTCTCAAAAAGAGGACATGTCCGGGTAAAAGAGGACATGTCCGGGTAAAAGAGGACGTTTGGTCACCCTAGCATACACTTTATTATAGTACAGCTAGCATATACTGTTTTGTAGTATAACATTCTAAACTGGTAGCAGCATTATATAGCAACTCTAAAAAGTGTTTTAGCAACATTTTCTTCTCACGTTGAATGGGAAATTTCTGTAAAGTTTGTCCAACCTAGCAACAGTTGCTATGAATGAGCACATTTGTGGGTGGAGCTTGAATAGGTAAATTGATTGCTAGTGACAAAAAGTAAATTAACATTAAACATTACACAGCACTTCTAATGTAAACTGAGGCCTGTAGGACATTGTGGTGTTTGATTAGATGCTAATCAATTGGGAACAGAGTGTGGGGAGGCATGAGTGTGATTGATTCTGCCCGGCTTCTCTGCAGAGCGTTGGCAGCAGTAAAAGCCACATCCATAATAAACAACCCGCCACACCGGTGGGGGTTGTAATAGGAAATAGGATGGTGCATTTCAAATGGTTTCATCATCTGAGACTTTGCTGTCCCATCGGAATGAATGAGTGCATTTAGGGCAGCCTGTGAATGAATGCAGTATCAAAGAAGCTTTTTTTAATGCCAAGACATGCACACTGCCTCCTCTTTCACCAAGTTGTCTGTTCTGCAGCCCACACTGCATGGTTAACTCTAGTGAAGTCCTCGAATTTTCAGGAGATTGTGAATGATTTGGTTCTAATTCTGGAGCTCAGATTGATTTTCTCAGCCTGGCTACGGAGTGCTGAGTTCAGCCAAATAGCTGGAGCGGTTGGTTGGATTTTATGTGCTTGCTGATGTATACTGTGTGACACTGTACATTCAGAGCTTCATTAAATGTGAATGAAACTACATGCACGCACAGCAAGCAGAGGGGTTCAGTGCTCCAGATAACCTCTGCTTTAACTCTCCGTTATAGCACATTGTTGAAAGCCTATCTCAGAGCGCAATAGTGCTTCAGGCCCTTTGCTTGGACCTTGAGAAAATGAGTTAACCTTTTCTCACGGCTGGTTATAACCTCTTTAACTTGTCTTTGGTTTATAATCCAACAAATTACATCAAGGATCCATTTGGTCTAGAGTCGAGCTATTGTGTTAATAATTCAAGGGCAATTAATTTCGCCTGAAATGGCCCCCAAGAGACAATGGAGACCTCAAAATGAAAGTCCAATGTCATTTTTGAAAATAATAACTGCTGTGTGAACTGCCACAGCTTGCAAAGACTCCATTGGTACTTTTTTGAAGAAAAAAAAAATACATTGAGCGGTGGTGGGCGTCGTTTTTACTTGGTGGCAAGATAGAGAGAATTATAGATAACTCAGGTCACTCTGGAGACTGAGGGAGGAATTTGAAGGTTAATCGAGGGAATGGAAGTGAAATCCATTGAGTTTTTAAATTATTGACCATATGTAATTTGCTTATACTATTGGGTCTCCTAAAAGACAAGGGTGTTCGTTCTCTAGACTTGAGTCTCAAAGCTGCATTTAAGAGCTTCCCTTTAGTACAAATGGGTAATGCCCTTTTAGCTGAGGTCAGGAGTTTACAGCCAATCTCAACTGAGTCTCTCCACCTAATTAACAGGATTTCACTTTCCAGCTAATTATCCTCTCCTTGCTTGCCAGTAGCAGGTGTCCAGTCGATAGAACATATAAAACGTGCAAAGTAATTTTCACTCCTTCAGGCTTACAGTTAGCATCCCTGACCTACGACAGTTTTTCGAGTCTGAATCAAGTGTAAGACATTGCTAAGGGAAAAATCGCCCAGATCAGTTACCTTAATTATGCCCAGCAGGAATACATTTTGTATAAAACTTGACCTTCTAATAATATACCTCCAGCAGTGTTCAGCTAGAGCCAGAAAATCAGATATTATCCCTCCTTTCCCCTTACTGACTATCTCTAAAGAAATAAAATCCCTTATCACAATAACATAACCCACAGCCAGTGCTCAGAATAAAACCTAATAAATCTAATTTACTCTAACTCCGTAAGTATAACCTTTACTCTGTAGGAGTTAATTACAAACAGGCATTTGAATATTTGCTATGATCTCTTGGGTTAAACTGAATAAAAACTACATTATTATGATAATGTCACTGCCGATTGTTTAGCAACTGCAGAAGAATTAACCATGAATGTTAAACAACACATTTCCCTCTAATACATTATTACCAACATTAGCATTTAGCTTCAAGTATTCCTACAAGAGGTTTTTCTAAACCAGTGCAAGCAATAGCAAAAACTCTTCTGCTTAAACTGATTTGGCTAAATGAGATTTTGGGGCTGTAACTCTCTACAAATGACTGGATACTTGAAGTACCCTTTGGCTTGGTGTATATTGTAGAGTGTTTTTTTGAAGACATGATTACTGAGATACTATATTGGTGTTTTGAGCATTGTATATAGCAGGCTTGGGACCAAAAGGTGGCTGGTTTGAGCCCCTGAACAATAGGACATGGTTGAAGTGCCCTTGATCAAAGCACCTCACCTCCAAATGCCCCCTGAATGCCAATGGAGGCTGCCTACTACTCCGGACATGTGTGTGCTTACTAGTGTGTGCCCAGGCAGGTTGCAATGAATGAATGGCCCATATGTGGCACACATATGAGCCAGATGTCATGTGTGTTAACCCCAGAAGTGTCAAGTAACGAAGTACAAATACTTTGTTACTATAATTAAGTAGAAATGTTGGTTATCTATACTTTACTGGAGTAATTATTTTCGGACGACTTTTTGCTTCGACTTACTTACATTTTCATGCAATTATCAGTACTTTTTACTCCTTACATTTTAAAAACAGCCTCGTTATTTCTACTTATTTCATTTTGGTTTGTCATCATTCAAAAAACATTCTGTCCAGATAAATTGCACCATCCAGAAAGAGTGAATGTGATTGTGGTTGGATGATAAATATAAACATATACATTCTGATACCTTAACTGGTAAGCAATCCATCGAACCTGCACGTCACGTGTCTCATCACTCTCCAGTAAGCTCAGTACTACACATATATGGTCACTAATATATTTGAAATGACTAAAATGTATTAATTTTCAAGGGGCGTATATGCAGCTGAAACAGGAAGCCAGTACATCCCTAAGAAACTAAACATTACCATTTTAGTATAACATTATAGTCATTATAGCTTTGGAAAAAATATATTTTGGGGGTGGGGGGTGGGGAAGTGCACTATATGCCCTTGTTGCACAGATTAAGTTTTGGCATTTGTTTTCCTTACATTACTTTTATACTTTAAGTAGTTTTGAAACCAGTACTTTTGTACTATTACTTGAGTAAAAAGCTTAAGTTGATACTTTGACTTCTATAAAAGTCTTTTTAAACCATAGTATCTATACTTCTACCTGAGTAATGAATGTGATTACTTTTGACACCTTTGTTTAACCCAAGTCAAGCCTGGCTCATGAAATTTGGCCCATGTCTGGCCCACTTAACACATGCCGAAACCCCATTCATACACAGTTCATGAAGTTTGGCTCACTTTTGGTCCATAGAACATTTGCCAGTGCCATAACTGAGCCATAAGTGCCTAAAGTGGCCCAGATTAGGCCCAAATGTGTCTGCTATCTGGGTGTGTTCACTATACAGATGAGATAAAAGTGAAACTGTAGTGAAAGACTTGGTTTTTCTCTTTTCAAGAAACTGTTGCATAAGCTGGCAAAGTTTATGGCTGATATGCTTTTCATTTTGTCTGTTTTCAGGGGCATTCCAGGGAAGAAATGTGGCACTATCATTTTAACAGCAGAGGAGCTGGGAAACTGCAGGGTAAGTGAGGCACTTCTTTTAACTTATGTAAGCAATAGACCACACACAGCTGTAATAGCAGTCATTTGTTCTGCAATACGGAGACACATTTGCTTGTGTTTTAAGGTGTTTTTTTTTTTATCGATTCTAGTAAACACGCAAGTTACAGCTTTAAAACCCAAGACACACTTAAATGTCTTGGCACTGGTGGTGCTGAAGTTAATCAGGGTGTTTCTTTAAGCCCCTGTAGGGTAGCTGTTGATGCATCAGCTTCCCTTGCTGGTCAGTTCAAGGGCAACCGTTCCTCTGAAGTCAGTTTCAAAGGCCCAGATATTCTCAGAACCTTGAGATGGCATTGGAGACTCAGACAGATCTCCAGACAACTTTCCAAGTGCACAGCTTGTTTTAAGCCTCATGTTGATAGTTTGTCATAAGGACAGTTAAGCAGATAGAATTGCTGAAGAGGATACTTTATTCAAGTGTAGTGCATTTGGCTGAAGATGCATCTTCTGTGATTGCACTTTGATTTGACAGTTCCTCTGAACATCACTGAATAGAAGGATAAGAGGTCCCTTATCAAAAGGAGAAATTACTTATGGTGAGAAGGTGCAATCCAAAAGTTAATTATGAGCATCAGACGAAATCTGTTTATTTAACAGAGAAGAATTTCAAATGATGGAGGGATGGAGCAGCGTATGGCTTCAACTGCATGCTTGGATAGAAGTAGAAGATACTTTGTATCTCAGCAGATATACACCAACCAAACACTACACTGTAGTCTGCTTCTCTGCAAACTTTGTTAGCTTCTTGGTCTTCAACGATCAGGACACCTCTGCAGTTACAACAATGTGGTGGTGGTATCACCTCAGTATCACTGCTTGATGGAGAATAGCCTACCAACCAAAATTATACCGACAGCATCCTGTGGGCAGCATCCTTTGATCATAGATGTATTACAAGAGGATGACCAACACAATCTCTGCAAGAGCTACTGCCCTACATATACAAGGTGGACCAATAAGGCAGGTGTGTTCAGTATAGTGGACGTAGTGTTTAAAATCTCCAGCTGCTCAGTGTCACCAAGGTACTGAGAATGACCCACCCCCCAAATCTTACCTGATCATCTGGTCTCAGTTGTGATGTTTGCAATGTGCAACATCTCACATTGGCAGAAACCAGATGAGATGAGGGCAAGGCTGGTGTGTGAATGAGATGGCAGTGGTCAAAGAGGATGAGATTGAGGTTGTTGAGAAGAAGGAGGAGGTAGAAAATGAGGTGGTGGATGAAGAGAAGATAGTTACATGGGGGGCAGCCACAGCCTGTTGGTTAAGGACCTGGTCACCATTTCATTCCTCTGGCAAGACATGACTGAAGTCCCCTTGAGCAAGGCAACTAACCCCCAACTGATCCCTGGGCACTGTGGATAGGGGCTGCCCACTGCTCCGGGCATGTGTGCTAAGTGTGCTTCTAGTGTGTCCACGGGTGTGTGTGGTTCACTGCACGGATGGTCAATGATTGTGCACTTTAACTCATCTGTGAGGGTCCTGATTATTAAACAACATAGTGGATAACAAATATACAGAGAAACAGATGGACTACAGTCTGGAATTATATAACTACAAAGTGTACCTATATGGTCAATTAACTTGATAAAATAAGAGGTGCTAAGAGGTGGTTTTAATGCTATGGCTGATTGGTGTATACTGTATATATACAGATACAGTGACTAGGTAGCTGACTTTTAATGTTGGTTTTACAGGTCCTTTTGAGATAAGGACATTTTTGTCTTTGGAGCTTTAGAAAGGCTAATGAAAGTTGGCAATATTCCTTCACTCTCCAACAGGCTTCTGAAGAACATGTCCATAACTGTTCTTTTAAATCACCACACTTGCCATGGTTTTACAGCCACGCAGTGCTAATCTTTAAGACATATAGAGAGATTGTCAGAAAGAAAGTAGCCTACAGACCTGTCTTTTGAATGAGCTCAAACTGTCTGATATGGTCGGACTGAAAAGATGGAGATATATATAGACCTATAAATGGAGGTCCATATAGAAGTGGTCATACAGAGGTCAAGCTATGTTCAGAATTGAATGGGGACATACAAATGTTGTCTCTGTACTTTAAAAGCATTTGAAATTAAACAATGACAGAAAGTGTGTGTTATAAGTCATTATCTTGTATATACATTGATTTTAACATTACTGCTGGACAACACTTTTGGACATAAATAAAGAAAAACCCTGCAGAGTGGTTGGTTCCCATTAATTGCAAGAGCAACAAAACACATAGTAAACAAAAATGGCCATTGGGTCTATTGCTTACATTCAGAAATTGATTACTTTGCTATTTTGTAAAACACAGTACATAGAAAAGGACAGCGATCAAATGAAACTTGAAATCCGCTTGTTTCTATTTATGCTGTTAACCCCCTGGAGTCTGAGGGCTTTTCACAAATTACCCCTGTCTTAAATTATTTTTTCCCCAAAATGTTACACAGGCACAAACTCAGCAACAACAGTGTCAAAACATTAAGAGTGTCATAAATCTATATTTTGATTAAGTCTGCTTTAAACTTGGACTTTCAAGATTTTTGAGCTCAGAACTGAATAAACAGAGGTGTTGGCTACACACTGGTCAGTACAATGTTTAGAAATTGTATGTGGTTTTATTTCTAAAGCTTAAGAAATGTGAGTTGACGTGTTTCACTCATTCAGTTTTTCCCAGTTGGAATATTTATGAGATAGGTGTGAGGTGAGAGCTATTTGTGCAGATGCAGCTCTCTTTGTTTTCTCACATTCCATGGCCAGTAATCCACCAATGAAATGTCCAGAGTTACCATGTCGCTATCATATCAATGACAGATTGCATCATTTGTCAGGAAAAAAATGTGCAAAAAATATATTTTTGGAATAAGCATTTAAAACATTGAAAAATGGGGAAAAGTTGAAGAACCATTCTTTAATTGACGTTGGAATAAATCCCAAACAAATAGAACTGAGCACTGAGTTTCTATTCTGCTGAAGGGTGCCCTCTTGTGCCACACATTTGAGTTGTGAGATGAACCTCTTTACTGTCCCTTCAGTGCTGTGCAACTTGAAAAAATATCCCCGGGACCAAGAAATCTAAAAGCGTCTACATTTTTTGTGGTTTATTGTAAATTGTAAGCATGAGCTATTATTTTAGATATTATAAAACACATTTTCTGGTCATTTGAAGGGTTCAGATATAATACTGATGAACCATAATTTTGGCTTATTTTCCCCATATTTATTTAACATAGATGTTGTAAAAGACTAAGATTTGGGCATTGTAATAAAATACAGTGAACATTTCAGCAAAAGTAACTATAAGACTGGCTGTTTTGTATTTTTGAGCAGGTAAGATTTGGATGGATGGATGGATTGATTGATAGATGGATGGATAAAATTGTATTAATCCGTTTGGGAAGAATCCTTCAGGGAAATTCAGTTTCCAGCAGAAAGAACAGTGTCAGCACACAAGGATAAAAGATAAAAATGACTATGAACAATTGCTAAACAAAGCTAAAACGACTCTCCTTAAATTAAAATAAAATAAAATTAGTAAAACAAAAAATAAAACAAATTGGCCATAAGTATATGGGTAGTGGGTGGCTATCGCTCTTCCCATCCATCCTCCAACATCCTGGTTCTCCTCCGGTGAGCAGTTATACAGTCTGATGCCATAAGGGAAAAAGGAGTTTGGGAGTTTATTGGTTCTACATTTGGGAAGGAGCAGTCTTCCACTGAAAAGGTTCCTCTGGTTGCTGATGAAAGTGTGCAGAGGGTGACTGACATCATTTATAATGTCCAGCGGTTTGTGAAGATGAACCTATACCAGTGATGGACTGATTAGAAACGTGTAGAGGAAAATCTGATGATGATCCAAAAACAGACCACGTCATCAATCAGACATGGTCTTCGGGGCATGTATAACTACCAGTAGAAATGTCTCAGTTGTGTTTCATGTAACCCCAGATGTACAGTATAAGTCTAACATTACAATTGTTATTTCCAACCAAAGACAAGGAAGAAAATTCACTTTTGCTTCCTCTCTTATATAATGTTCTAGAAAGAGCAGTTTTTTCCCTGTTGTCTCATTAAATTCTCTGCCACACCAATATTGTGGTATTCAATAAAACGGAAGCAGGAGCTGGGAGTGTATTATAGCACACAAGGGATTTACACAGACATGGATTCACAGCACTCCCCAGCAGCTATACTTCCTGCTAGCAGTGCTGAGACAGAATACTGTTTCCTTTCTTTCTTTATATGTTTGTGTATATGTGTCTTTTATAGCTCTACAGTATATTTTGGTCACTGGCATTATTGAGAGAAAAAGTGCTGAAAGTACATCTTTCTTTACCAAACTGAGTTACAATATCTCTTTCTAATGCTAGCTAGCGTTAGCTAAAATGGGGACAGCCATGGCATAAAGGTTTGAGAAGTGTGATTGGGGCTAAAAGTTTGTTGATTCGATCCCCTCAACCAGCAGGACATGGCTGGAGCAAGGCACGTAACTGTCAAATTAGGGTTAAGGGTTAGGTGGTACCCTGGTGCCACAGATGATGCAATGCTCCAGGCACATGTGTAGTCATTGCCTCCTAGTATGTATGCGCTTACTGCTTGGATGAGGTCAAATTCCCAAGTTCTTCCTTCCTAACATTAGTGTGCATGGAAATGCCCTCACTGGCATAGAGCTACTTAGCATTGGAATGCAAGGTCTTGCTAGCTTAAAGCATTATTTTCTCCAGAGTCAGGTCAAATCCCTCTCACCCAGTGTGCTAGGAAGAGTTTTAAAGTCACACTTACTTTCTCTAGAGTATATGGCCATTCTTCTCAGCATCCACCTGAGGTTTCACCATTAAAACTAATGATGATGACCTCTGCTATGCTAATTATAATTCTGTAGCCAGCAGAGTCTATAGCTGGCTGTATTGAACACATAAGTCCATGTCATGGGCTGGAGAAAATCTTTCTATATAACTTGTAAAACGGAAAAATGAATAAATCCTGAGCTTATGTTCCTTTGCGGTTCTGTGAGGTACATGGAAAGTTCTATCTGGAAAGCAAACTGGCTAGAAACCATGACTTGATTGTAACTCTATAGAAAAAAATCATAATCTCTGGCATCTTATAACTCTTGGTATAACTTGCTGTAACTTTTTGGTATAATTTTTTTTTAAATAATATACAAATTTTATCAACTCAATGATTACATGTGTTTGTGATTTGTTATTCATACTAGGTACTGAATGCAAAGAAATTTGGGATGCTGATCCTCAAACACTATTTATGTTGGCTAATTCTGGCTCTTCTCCTGAGATCGCTACCGTGCTGTGGTGGAGAAGCTTGAGAGAACCTTTGAATCTAAGAGCGATACCATCTGGAGCTATGGTCCTGGTAGGGCCACCCTTGATGGTAAGCTCGAAGAGGAGGTTCTAGACAAAGAGCGATCACACTCCCCATCCAACGGGACCTGGAACTGTGAGCTGCAGCACAGTTCTTACAACTTTAAGTGTTATGTTGCTTTACTGC
>BRDA01049772.1:0-29345 GCA_036984385.1 Crenuchus spilurus
TTGAACTGAGACAGAATGATATGTGTGAATCTGCTGCTCTCTCTCTCTCACCCTCTCTGTGGTGTTTCAGCAGCGTGTGTGTGTGTGTGTGTGTGTGAGTGATGGGTTGTTGGCGAACAAAACGGCTCTTAGAGTCGACTCTTTGAAGTGAGCGATCAGAGCCGACTTGTGTCTGGGAGCCAGATTTGTTTCCCCCCTGTTGAAGTCGCACGGGATTGGTCAATTACACCATGTGTGTGTGTGTGTGTGTGGGGTGTCGCTATATTAGTATTAACTATCATTGTTGCGCGCACACACAGAGAGAAAAGCTACAAAAAGTCTAAAAGTAAACTCATAAGTATAAGTATAAATAAATAAACGCATATATAAAAGACTAAATAAATAATTACACACAAGTAATTGCACAGACAAAAATAAATTAATAAATACATTTTGTCATGAAAAAGGATATACTGTATGTAAATTTATAAGAGGAATCTATTTCTACACGTCCATACATAAAAATTATTTGGTTCACTTTTGAAATCCAAAACAGACAACAAAAATTCACTGAAACATGGTCATCAGTATGGAAAGTGTTGGGGGACATGTGATTTTTCTTTTTACATGATATATGTTCTACTGCCTGTATTGTAACCATAATTTACTTATCTTACTTTATTATGCCCTGTTCCTTTATTAATTAATGATCATTTTGTGATATTGTGAAATATGTGACCATGTTGTGGCGAGATACATATACAGTATATAATTATTTTCTTTTTGTTTTTGTTTTGTTCTTTCTGTAAAATGCAAAACTTTATAAATATATAATTAAAAAAATATATATTATTTCAGTTGTTTTTACATTTCTACATTCATTTAATTTCATTCACTGTTGAATTGACATTATTTTATTACTAGCTGGTAAGCTAAGCAGCAAAAAAAAAAAAAGAAGAGGAAGAAAAGTCTTCTGTTTAGGGAGCTGTAAGACGTCTTTTAAGTAAACCAAGCCATAAAAGCCCATCACTAGTGTGAGTTGTGACCAATGAAAGCGTTGTCTTTATTGCTAAGATACATACACCTGAAAATGGTGTGCGATTTAAAAAAATAGCATATACCGAAGGCAATTTTAGTCCGCTTTATAATGTTTCTCTGACAGTGTAAAACCTTTTATTATATAGGTGCAACATTCAAGCCACACTCAACACCCATCCCGCAATGGAATACCCCCCCACATACACTCCAACCCCAAACACCCTCCCCAACCCGGCCAGGGGTGTCCCTTATTTCAAAAACTTGAAAGGTGGCAACCCTACCGAGACGTCACCCATTCGCCCCGCTGTGAGGGCTCTAATGCCGGAGTCAAGGGGGTGCTAACTCTTCCTAAGGCAGCCAGGGGTACTAATCCTTGCTCTCTATCTCTTAATAAACCCCAAATGTGCACCTCCAACTGATCCACCTGTTCCACCAGAGAGCTAACTAGCTGACACTTAGCACAAACACAGTCATTAGCATTACTATTTACAATACTGGTGGACATGGGGTTTAAACTATACATGCCACACTCTGAACACACAAAAAGCTCAGCTCCAGCCATAATGAAACGTGTACTTACCACGTGTGCTGATTAAAACTTACACCAAACGAGCTGTGCTGATATAACAAACAGCTACTCCACCTTCAGTAGCTAAACCTGATGAAACCTGTAAGAGAGTCTGTAAAACAATCTAACAATAATTAAGATGTGTAAAATAATACAATATGCTAAATGAAGATAATATTAAGATACTACCAATTGGTACCAATTCATGATTACATGATTATACCCGTCCCAACTTTTTTGGAATGTGCTGCAGGCCTGAAATGCAGTTATAGATGTATATTAACAGTGACTTGTGTTCATACTGTCTACAATTGAATAAAAGTCAAAATAAATGTAAGAAACACTGCTTTTGTCCCAGAAAACTTGAGCATGTTGAGCAAGATCAAAGGACCAATGTTACAGAACTTTTTTTTTTTTTTTTAAATTGAAAGAACTTGAGGTTTCTATACATAGTGTTTCAAAGCTTCATATGGTCTATATAAGGAACCTAAATTGCAAAAACCTGCCCATTTGGGAATTTGTCATGATTGTGACATGATCACATGGCTGGTTTAAGAAATCACAGCCTAAAAACATCACACTGAGCAGTGCTAACAACTTCTGTCCAAAGTGCAGTCTATAACATCTCTGTCAGTTTTTATTTGAAATTGGTAGACCAACTAAAAATGGAAATAAGATCATTTAAATTTTATATAAAAATTATATTTACATGTCTGTATAAGTAGAGTCAATGGGGCAAAATGCTCATAAGGAAGCCCCATAATGCAACAGGATCTGCCAACATTGCCACCAATTTGACAAAAAAGGGAATATCACACCTGTTTTTTGTGTAAATAGTTGTATACAGCTTCATATGGTTTGTGGTGTATAAAGGTATTCAAAAACAGTTTCTTATTCTGACTGTCAGGAAACAAACCAAAGGATTTACAAAGGGTCCACGTGCCTACAAGGACCTTGTTGAGTGATAGTCCACCAATTCTGACCTACATAATTTAATGGGCCCACATACTGTCGTGATGTGATGATGACTTCATCAAGATCTGGGTGCTTCAATTTAACACAAATCAAATAACTTGGTGATGATCCATTTGGCTTAGCTATAGTTGGGCCAGTTTTGGGCCAGTTCCAACATTTTACACAGTAGGCTGAATTGGGGCCACATGTGACCCAGAGTTTAAACCTTATGACAAAACAAATATGACCTCAAGTCAGTTTAGTACACAGTACACTCGTCATTGCCACAACTAATCCATAAATGACTTACTTTGGCCATATTTGGTCCTCAACTGTCTGCTATCTGGGAAGAGACTTGAGTTGATTTTTTCCCTCACAGCTATGAGGATTTCAGTCTGAACTTCACACCTTGTCCCACATTTCAGCCTCAGACGAGACACAATACAGGCCAGCCAATCAGAACACAGCCAGACTCAGGGGAAAAAAAGAATGCATAATATAAATGTAGAGCACATGTCCTTTAAACTCTTTTATGTCAAATGTTTCGTTTGAATGGCCCTAATTGAATTTAGCTGTGTAATTTGCACTGCAGCTACGCTGAAATAAGACAGGAGCAAATTAACTGTTAGGATGACTCAAGGTGAGTCAAAGTCACTGTTCTCTCTAAGGCCACAAATCCGGTTCTGCCTTGTACAAATCTGCCTCAGATCAACATGAGTCACAGACATTTATACCGGGCTCTATTGAAAGCCCTTTATTTGGACATTGTAGGTAAAAGATCTGCAATTTAAAAAGACCTCAGAAATGAAATAGAGAAAAGAGGGAGACAAGAGGTGATTAAAGAGGCAAAGCAAAATGTTTTATTAAATTATTGTAAAAAGTGAACAAGCGGGCAGATTTGTGTCTGTCATAAAGATTCAATTAAAATGTTGAGTACACTTCCAACACTACAAGCTCCACTCATATCTTTATGTTGCTCAGCTGAACCAGAAGACCCAGGAGAACCAGGAGCTGAGCAAAACTGAAATAGTCAGTTTTGCATAACATAGCCTCAGGACCAGGACATACCACATTAGATACCATCAAAACTCAAGTATCTTTATTTCAGCCACTTCATTAGGTACACATACCTGGTATCTAACCTCATTTTAGCTCCACTGAGCATACAGATGCACTTTGTACTGCAGACTCTGTATACTGTACTCTGTTAGCCACTTTTCACCCTGAGACAGAAAGAATAAAAGGAGAGAGTGGGCAGAGCTGTGTTGACAATACAGAAGGAGACGCAGAGCTGCAGGATAAAGTAAGTTATTAACCTTGGAAATAGTGTTAATTAAACACACCATTTACACCAATGTTCAGATCAGAGAGGGTTGGAATAAAGAAAAAGATATAATGAAAAAGTGAGTGATAAATGAGATAGCAAGATATGAAGAGGACCAGATGAGAGGTATACATATACTGTATATACATGTGTAGAAAGAGAGAGCGAGAGAGGGAGAGAGAGAGAGGGAGAGAGAGAGAGAGACCAGTATATAAAGAGAACAAATATAAAGAGAATGAGCAGGAGAGAGAGAGACAGAGAGAGAGAGCGAGAGAGAGAGAGAGAGAGAGTACAATTCCACTCAAAGCAGACTGCAGTGCTGAGAATGATCCATCAGTCAAATCATATCTGCTCTGTGGTGGTCCTGATCATTTAAGAACAGACTAAATATAGTCTACAGACGGACTACAGTCTGTAATTGTAGAACTACAAAGTGCACCTGTATACTCATTGGAGCTAAAATGAACAATGAGTGTAGATACACGGTGTTTGTACCTAATGAAGTGGCCAGTGGGTGTGAGAGAGAGGGGTGTGAGTGTGAGAGACACTGTGTATGTGTGTAGACCAGAAGACTGGGAGATGATAGCTGAGTCTTTATCAGAACACTGCCAATGTCAGAAGGATTTAATGTGTGACTGCAGTTCTGCTTGTGTCCTCTCAGCCAGTGCTGATATGTCACACAGTGCTTATGGGTGTGCAAGTGTGTGTGATTACAGGAGAGAGAGAGAGACTTATATTGGCGTTCTCAGGAGAGCGCTGACACATTTGGACTGGGGTTCAAACCTTAAACTCTAATGATGGGTCCAAATTATGGCCAAACATTCTATATCAGGTAGGATGGTGGCTTGGTGGTTATCACAGTTTGAATCTCAGAGCTGAAGTCTTGGGTTCAGGTCCCTGTCTGGGTGGAGTTTCCATGTTCTACCCATGTCTGTATGGATTTCCTCCAGGACCTCCGGTTTCCTCCCACAGTCCAAAAACATGGAGGTCAGGTGAATTGGGAACTCTCTTGTCCTTGTGTGTGCCCATCGATGGATTGATACCCTGTCCTGGACTTAGCTAGGTTAGTTTGCTCAGTGAAGGAGTAGGGGACTCACTGTACCCCTGATTAAGATTAAGCAGAAGATGATGGATGGATGGATGGATGGATGGATGGATGGATATTCTATATCACCACTTTCTGGACAAAAACAATTTTTTTAAATGTAAAAATAGCTCAATAATTAGGTCTGACTCTCATCCCCTGACCTCATCCACTCAAGATCACTGTTACCCTCCTTTGTTCGTCGACCAACAAAGATCACTCCAAGAGCAAGGTGTGTAATAGACAGCAAGGTCACAAAGGACCCCAGAGTAACTTCTAAGGAACTGAAGGTCTCTCACACATTAGCTAATGCTAATGTTCATGATTCCACCATCAGGAGAACACTGAACAACAATGATGTGCATGGCAGTGTTGTAAGGAGAAAACCACTGCTCTCCAAAAAGAACATTGCTGCTCATCTGCAGTTTGCTAAAGATCACGAGGACAAGTCAGAAGACTATTGGAAGAATGTTTTGTGGACAGACCAAAACAGAATTTTTTGTTTTAAATGAAAAGTGTTATGTTTGGAGAAAGGAAAACTGCATTTTAGCAAAATAAACTTATCCCATCTGTGAAACATGGTGGTGGTAGTATCATGATTTGGGCCTGTTTTGCTGTATCTGGGCCAGGATGACTTGTCATCATTGATGGAACAATGAATTGTGAATTATTTCAGAGAATTCTAAAGAAAAATGTCAGGACATCTGTTCATGAACTGAATCTCAAGAGAAGGTGGGTCATGCAGCAAAACAACGACCCTAAACACACAAGTCATTCTACCAAAGAATGGTTAAAGAACAGTCACACCAGATACTGAAAACAATGGCTCACATACTTTGCCTCTCACAAATGTCATATAGGATCATTTGGCTCAATAAATAAATGACCATGTATAATATTTTTGTCTCATTTGTTTACCTGGGTTCCCTTTATCTACAGTATGTTGTGATTATCTAATGATGTTTTAGGTAATTTATGCAGAAATATAGAACATTTGTGAAAGAGTTCACAACTTTCCAAGTATCACTGTATGTTTAGAGCTTGTCTGTTTTTTTTTTCAAAATCTGTAGGAACAATGTCAAAGCCTACACACTGTATCAATGTCCATTTTCAATCTCCAAGAAGATATTATTTTGCCCATGTAGAGGAATAAATGGATTCAGCCATCAAGAACTACACCACAGACTGACACTCAGCAGAAGAAGGATGAAAGAACTGAAGAAGATCTTCAAAAGTATTGATTTGTCTGTTCAAAGAATTCAGAACCCAGGATTGTCCAGACTCTGGTCTTCTCTGTGGTTCTTTATGGATGTGAAAGCTGGATAATAAAAAGCAGGACTGGAAGTATATATGCCTTTGAACTTTGGTGTTGGAGAACACTTTTGAGAGATACTTGGCAGCAAAGAAAACAAATACATGCTCAACCAAATCAAAGCTCACCTTTCACTAGAAGCTCAGATAATCAAACTGAAGATTTCTTATTTTGGACACATTATGAAGAACCAGTTAACTTGTGAAAACAGTTCTGCTGGAACAGTTGAAGGTAAAAGAGGAAGAGGACCAGCAACAAGATGGATGGATGCAATCAGGAATCATGAATGAGCCCTCAAAAGCCTGAAGACCCAAATAAAAGACAGGATGTTCTGGAGAAGAACCATCGATATGGTCACCAGGAGTGAATGCTATGTAAGAATCACTTTGATAGTGTTGACCAGGCCGATTATGGGTTTGGAACAAACTTGGGACTGGAGCTCTGGGCAACTTCAGTGAGCGATGTGTTAAACCAGACCCCCCTTACCAGGTAGGACAGATTATGAATTAAGAATGAGGTGATAAAGGTTAAGTCGGAAATTTCATCATGAGGAGAAGTGAGAGGTATAGTTTATATAGTTCACATAATGAAGCATGGGTGAACGAAAGGTATGGTCCTCCTGAACTTTGAAAGAAAGTTCTTTGAAAAACCATATACAACAGGCTGTCCATCATAAAGAACCTCATCATAATGAAAAGCAGACATTACATTACATTACATTACATTTAGCGGACACTTTTATCCAAAGCGAATTACAATACGTACAAATGCAAAAAATACTAAAGTTAAATAATTAACATTTCGATATCGAATGTTGAATGCATATCAGTATTCATGGTTAGATACTCAGATTACTTTTTCAATGTAACTATGCCATCACTGGTGTCCACTAATTAAATGGAATCTTTCTACACTGTTAAAGAGGACAAACCCAGATACTGACACTGTTTGCAGTGCATGACACTATTTCATCATACAAAATAAATTTGTGGTTTACATTTCAATTAGGCTGCTTCATTTTTTAGTTGAGGCAGCTCATTTTGAACCTTAAGACAAGGGAAATGTACAGAATGTTTAGACCACTCAAGAGTTCCTCTTTCCAAATCTTTCCCTTCATGTTAAAAACTTAGGTGTTATTTTTGACTCTTCTCTTAAATTTGACAGACAAATTAATTCTGTGGTTAAAAGTAGTTTTTATCAGTTAAGGAGAATCGCCAAATTAAAATCTGTTTTATCCTTCACTGACTTTGAGACAGTCATTCATGCTTTTATTACAACACGCCTGGATTACTGTAATTCCGTCTACATGGGTGTTTGTGAATCCTCATTGGCCCGATTGCAGCTCGTTCAAAATGCCGCTGCTAGACTGCTTACTGGTACAAAAAAACAGGAACACATCACACCTGTTATGGCTTCCTTACACTGGCTCCCTATCAAATATAGGGTTCAATATAAGCTTTTATTGTTTGTCTTTAAAGCGCTCCATGGCATGGCCCCAACATATATCAGTGACATGTTAAGCTCCTATAAGACACAAAGGATGCTTAGGTCCTCAAATAAATTCCTTTTAACTGTGCCTCAAACTCGGCTTAAACATAAGGGTGACCATGCATTTTCAGTCGCTGCACCTAGACTGTGGAACTCTTTGCCTCTTGACATCAGATCCCAGGCTTCATTTGCTGTTTTTAAAACTAGTCTCAAAACTCACCTTTTCTCACTTGCTTATGAAAACGGTTAAACTGATATTTTAAGTTGCTTGTTTTGTTGTTTTTAATTTCATTCTGTTTCTTTTATTATGCTGAGTTTTTATAGATTTTGTTTTACCTTTACATGTATGTTGATTTAATTTTAATTTAAATATTTTTATTGCTCAATGTACAGCACTTTGGTTAGCCCTGGCTCTTAAATGTGCTCTATAAATAAATTGAATTGAATTGAATTGAGTTATTAATCTTTTTAAATAGTGCTCTTAACCCTTTTATCATTCTGCTCAACCATTTAGTAGAGCACATTTGAGTCACTAAAGAAGGCGTTGAACTTAACCCATTGTGATTGTGCCATCTCTACCAATAGGTAGAGGTATTGTAGGCTACAAAACATTCACTTGAGGTCACTACAAATGCAACATTTTCTAGCAATGCTTTATAGCCATACTACAAGAAATAAACTGGATCAAATGCTGAAAAACCATTAGTGCTGTTGCACCACCATGCATGTAATTGCACAGTTTATGTTCTGATTTTACCATTAAGTGCCATCTCATTGTACGTTTAAAGTATACATTTAAAAAATAACAAAACTGTAAGGTCTCAATTTCTTCTTTCTTGGTGCAGATGTTAAAGGGTTAAGACTCCAAAAAGGTACAGAGCAGGAATTGACCATTGCTGTCAGACAGGGAAGCCTGTTTTGCACTCTAGATCTACTGTCACATCCAGGAAAATCAACCAAAAGTGAGCTGCAACAAGCATAGCGAAAGATTGAACAAGTACCTGACTGGCTTCCCTGGAGAGAAACAGATCTTCTGGATATTGAATCCACTGGTTTGCAACACATGCTGAGAATATTTTCTAAGCTGGGAGTTCCCAAAGGAGTTGAGGTGATTCTGGAAAAAAGTATGTATTTTCCCCTTAGCTGTGTCCAGCTGGGATTCAGTTTTAAGTGATAAGCTACCATTCAATAATAGATGTCAGCCACACATGCTGAGATGTGAATGAAAACCTAGGTGTATGAAGGTATGAGTTGAGTGTTACTTGTGTGACTATGAGAGCAAAAACCACACTGCCAAAAGAGTGTGTACTGAGGAAAAACAGAAGTGGGCTCAGCATGGAACCTTGGAGGCCACCAGTGGAGAGACTGCATAAACCTGAAATGGATCACAATGTCACCTGATAAAAGAACCTATTCAAGAAGGACTGAAACTACTCAAACTGCTGACATGCTAAGCTAGTGATATCTGTTGAGGATTGACAAGAGGATATTATGGATGATAGCTGGAATCAGAAAAGGTTCTGGCTTTTCTAGTGACAAGTGGCTTTTTAGAGTGCACCAGCTTGATGTAAAACTCATTGACATGCTGAAGTGGTCTCTGTCTGAGGGGAAACCAATTTTAGGATTTTGGAGTAGCTCACATTTGAGGCTTCAAGGAATGGGTACCACCTTTACTGTCTTGACAGTAGTCAGTACATGATACAATAAAGGAGAACAAGTCATTGGATGTTTGGGTACTATGGATGGAGTGCACTTTAGCAGGTAAGTGGAAGCCACTAGCTGTAAGAGTAAGATGTCACCCGAAGATAGGCAGAAAGAGTAGTGAGGTGAGTGGTGGCACAGTAAATGGATTGGTTGAAATCAGAAAGAAGGAAGAATATACCATACTAGCTTTGAAACCAAGAATAATTACGTAGGCTTGTTTTAGTCCCCTGAGAAAACAATTTTGTTGGATGCCCCATTATAGTTTCAGAGAGGTAACACTTGTTTTCATAAGGTTACAAAACACATACACAACAACTGACATAAACCTTCATAAAGATCCATCAACACTTATTCCAATAGGCATCAATTTTGACAATTTTGACAAAAAGAATCTTTATGACATAAATCTTTATGATTTATAAATGTTCATATAGGCTTAAGTCAGATTCCTTGACAAGGTGTCATGAATTTTGGCCTAAAGTGAAGTTTATCTGTAAAGCATATTCCAATTTACATGTTTGCTTACTCAAAATGATAATGCAGAGAAATATGACAAATTTTCAGATCATATTCTTCATGGTAATCATATTAGAGACGGGTGGATTGAAAGGCAGAAATAGCTGTATTTATGCCTCCGCATTAAAGGATTAGACTCAGAAGCCTACCTTTTCCAAGCCGAGGATGAACTCACAGTAGAGAACATGAGCATACTTCTAAGGGTTAAATCCCAAAGGTGGCTACTTCAAGTTGACAGACAAAGGAAAAAGGGAAGATCCTTTGCATTGTGCAAGGGTTTTGATTAGAAGGCAGCTTGGCAGTGTTTTCTGTACAGCCTCGTTTTTACTTCTACATTCTTGAAGTTGTAAAACTAGCCTAAACCCAGTGCATTCTAATCATCTGGTAACTCCAGCAATGTTAGACGCAAATGAAATGCACAGCCTTGTGTTGGATGTGGTATAATCCAGAGGAGCTTTGGATCAGCTGGATTGTCTTGTTCATGCGGATTTTAAGTTCTGAGGCCCGTTTGGCTTTGACTTTATGGCCTGTTTCCTCTACAGCTCAAGGAGCTTTACATTTTCCATCGGTTTGGAGAAGTACGAATGGGTTTATCTTTTTCTCTTTTTCTTTTCATGGAAGTATCAAACTTTAGACCAGTGATTTTTGTTGAGCTTGATGCATTTCATAATTATTCATTCTATCTTCTGCTGTTTTTCTATCTATACTGGCTGTTTCAACACAATTCTTTATTTATAAAGCCCTACATGACACTGCTGTGGATTATGTTTCATGAGGACAGCTGTGAACTCCAGGTTAGGGAACAAGCCTTGTGACCAGAAGGTCACAGGTTTAATTCCCTGAACTGAAGGGAACTGACTGAGGTGCCCTTTGGCACCTACCCCTGAACTGCTCCCTGGGCTGGAATAGGGGCGCTCACTGCCCACAGTGTCTGTGTACTGATGGGTTAAATGTGGAGGTTAAATTCTTTTGTGAGTGCAGTGGTCAATGGCTGTGCACTTTCACTTTCACATTCCAAAATGCTGTCCATCACACTCTCTGTGGTCATCTAGCTGTAGCTAGCTTGCAGAATCCAAGACCAGATGTTGGAGCTTTATCTTCTTCTTCCCCATGCTAAACCTCAAACACTGACCAGTCATTAAAACCAATTTGTTAATATGCTGAAAATACTCTTAACACACTTTTTGCCTCCAACACAGCTGCAACACATTGAGTCATGGACTCTACAAGACCTGTGAAGGTCTGTATCTCACACCAAGATGTTAGCATAGTTCCTTTAAACCTTGTAAGTTGAGCCACCATGAACTGAATTGCACATCCCACAAATGCTCAGATTGTTATTTGGAGGCCACATACTGACTACTGCTTATCAACCAGTTGTGAAGGTCCTGTGTTGACTTCTAGAAGCAGTTCTTGGCTGAAAGTGAAGAGATTTTCATTCAAAAGACCTGAAACTGGCCAGCAATCACTGGCTTTAGCCAATCATTACTATCTGCTTTGTGACCCATTTACCACACATTTAACAAGACATTCACTGCACTGTACCAGACCTTCTCAATCTATGCATCCTGTTACACACCCCACAGGAATTTATAGCCTGATCATCCTGGTGCAGCGCCATCTGCAGCTGCTTGTAGTTACTACTAATGTAAACATGCAAGGTGTCAATTTTTTTTTGTCTGGGGAGCTTATTTTAATACTGAAATAAAAAGGTCCTAATACAATATTTAGGGCCTCTGTCAATCACAGGCCCTTAGAATTGTCCAAAGTCGCCCCCCATGTGGTGCCCCTGGTTGTCACTGATGGGTAGCACTTTAAAGTTTCAGAGAAACTTGCCTTTAATTTCATACAGATTGAGTTGCAAAGGCCCGCTGTCATGCTAGGCAGGTGGTGTGCTACCTTTTGACAGTGATAAGTTTTCTTACACAGGTACAAATGACAGCAAGCTCTAAAGAGAGGAGTTAGAGTGCTAAAATTATGGGCCTGATAGTTCTGACAGCTTGCAGATGCTGGGAGAGGGATGTTCCTACCAACCATTTCCAAAATCTACCTGCTTTTGGAAGGTGACAGGTGTGATTTGGCTTTGTGTGGAAATGCATGTCCAGTAAAGTAAGAAAGAAAGGAAAGTTTGCTGTGATTTTTAGGGAGAAGAGACAGCACATCACAGCACCTGGAGAACAAAAGGCTAGTCAAGCGCTAGCAAACACGCTGGCAGCTAAATAACGATCCAAAACATCCAAAGGTCTGCTAGGCAGAGAGGTTCTGCGGTAAGTGCTGTTTCAGGCTTCAGGATTTCTGAAGCCCAGCCGAGCGATTGATAGAGAATAAAGAACGGCCTCAGGCACATGTTTAGCTCTGTTTATCTCCCTCTCAGATCACAGCCTCTTCTCTTATTCCTACTGGGACAAGGAGGGGTTGTTGGCTAGATTCCTTCACTGTCAACTTTTCCACTTTCTGTGTTTGGCACAAAGAATTTTAAGAGAATTCAAATTGCTGCTCATTTGCATCCTCTAATCTCAGAAGCTGCAGTTGCACATTTATATAAACCCTCAGTTGTAGATCACCAGAATAAGCAGAAAAGAAGAACAGAAACCTAAGCTAACTTCTGTGACTTATTCTGCCCTACACTCTAAGAAACAGCACACTTATAAACAGTAACGACAGGACGAATGGCAATTCAACTTCCAATGCATTCATTTCAACACAACTATCTGATACAGTTATGTACCCAAACTTAAATGGGCTTATGACGGAACCTTGAGGAACACCACCCCAGTGACAGGAAAGCTACTGACCTAGTGACTGTCTACTCCTTTACTGAGAGTGCAAGGATCATTTTCCTACATGGATCCTGATAACAAATGAGTGCCCAATTCTAGCCAAAATGTATTACTCTCATTGGCCCACATACAACATTAGAGTAATTGGAATGACTTTGGGTGCTGGAACTCTTAAATACCATGCAAACCTTAAACATGACTGCTAAAGCTAGGCTAATTTTGGCCCACAATACATTTGTCATTGTAATAACTGAGCCATAATCACCTTAACTGGGGCATATTTGGTCCAGAATTGTCTGCCATCTACGAATATATAAAACTGGAATTATCCTTTGGTTAGGGTTTAAACATAAAGACAAGAGTTACAAGTAAGTTTGAGTTTAGGGACACTCATGGCCTAAATGTTAGCAGTCAGGATTGGAACTGAAAGGTCATTGGCTGAAGTGCCCTTGAGTAAGGTACCTAACCCAGCTCACTAGTGTGCTGTGTGTGTATATTCACTCCAGATGGGATAAATGTAAAGATGAATTTCACTAAGGACATCAATAAAAAGCATGTCTTCTTCTTTTTAGATTAATGGTAACAAATGATGGTTGCAATTACAATTATTACAATTTATTACAATATATTGTAGAAAGACACTCTGTTTCTTCCACAGAAATTCTTGCATCTGTAATTAGAACTTGCTAATATCTGGAGAAAAGTTGTTATGGAGCTTTCCTTTGCTATGGAACTTGCTGTTAGCATCTCTAATAGATATACACATTTCAGGTCAGTGGCGGCAGCTTTCTAGATAAATATGCATAGGCAGAATGTGTTAGAGGCCCAGCGTGTGGCACACCTACTTTTATCGAAGGCCGTGGACGGAGACAGATGGCTCAGAGTGGCTGAGAGTGTGTAGAAGTGTGTGCGCGGGACGGCAGCACGGCAGATAAGAGCATAGCTCTAAATCACCGGTTATCTCCCGCTGACCACAGCCGCACACTAATGGTCATCACAGCGGGAGAATGAAAACGCAGCACAGGTTCGCAGTGGGACAGTTTGGCCTTCAGCACAGCCAAAACATACTCCAGGGAAAACATCTGAGACATTCCACAAATGCAACACCATCTTTGTCAACCAATGACGTTTTACACACTAATACTAGTACATTTCCTACTGTAATACCACAACAGGAGCATTTTGAAATCCTTTAGATGAACATTTTGTGCACTAACAGAGTGATTTTCTCACCAACACAGCACTTTTCTTTACACAAATAGAATAGCAGTTTTGTCTATTAGTAAAGTCATTTTGACTGTGCCAGTAGAATTCCATTTACCTACCAACAGAATATATTTTTGTCCATGTATAGAATAAATTATTGTCCTCCAAAAGAATAGCATTTCTGTCCTCCAGTGGAGTACTTCTTATCATACCAGTAGAATGCCATTTTTCCACCAATAGAATACATTTTCATTCACTAATATAATACCTTTTTGTCCATCAGTAGTGTACATTTTTGTAATTTTAGCTACAGTTTAGCTACAAGGCAGCAAAAACCAGTTAACGCCTGAAGCCTAAACCCCATCCCAATCTAACCTCAGGAACTAATAACATTTTTTGTTTGAAAGAATGAAGCTTTTCTCAAAAACATTTATCATACCAAGCTAATCCTAATCTGAGACTCAGCCTATTTTTCAGTGGTTATCCCAAAAAGAGGACATTTTGTCCTGAAAATGTACAAAAACAAACACACAGACACACAACAGTGGAAGAGCAGAGCTCAAATAAATAAAGGCAGATTAAAGGGACTGAAGGACAGTTTCCTTTCTGCACGCTAGACACCGGGGACGAATGGCCAATTAATGCAATAATTAACTGGACTAACGTTTCTTTTAAACGAGTGTTACGGGGCGTGGTGACAGTACGGATGCGCTTTAATTGAAGTGCCCTCCAGTTAACTTGGGCATTTATAAAGCCCGGGAGGCACTCTTAGTAGAGAAAAAAAGAGCAGTTCACTGAACTGCTGCATGTGTGTGTGTGTGTGTGTGTGTGTGTGTGTGTGTGTGTGTGTGTGTGTGTGTGTGTTAGTCAGAAGCGCCTGAATTGGCTGTGAATTGTTGTCAGACGGGAAAAGGAAATAAAGCCTCTTATTTTGCTCTGTTCCCCTGTGAACCCGTCTCTCTGGTGAAGCATGCACAAAGTAAAAGGAAACCCCATTTTACCAACATTATGGAGATAGAGTGAATAAAGGAGAGTGAGAGCAGGTGTTTGAATGGCAGTAAGGAAAGTCACACAGCCTTTGTGTTTATTGTACCCTAACTGTCCTGACACCTTGTTCTTCCCCTTATGTTTCCAAATGTTTGTGGACACCACTTCTAATGAATGCATTCATGCTGACTCAGATGTTCTACTACACACACAGCTTGTCTAGTCCCTGTAGAGAAGTACTGCCAGTAGAATAAGTCTCTAGAACAGATAAACATTAGCTTGTTGGGTTGATTGGGGGGATGAAGTGAGCCATCTATTACTCTTGGGATGAGTTGGGGGATGAAGTGCACTATATAATGCTTTTGAGTTAAGTTGGTGGGATGAAGTGCGCCATCTCATACTCTTGGGTTGAGTTGGGGGATGCGGTGCACCATCTAATATTCTTGGGTTGAGTTGGGGGATGAGGTGTGCAATTTAATGCTGTTGGGTCAGTTGGGGGATGAGGTGCACCATCTAATACTCTTGAGTTGAGTTGGTGGCATGAGGTGTGCCATCTAATGCTCTTGGGTTCAGTTGGGGGATGTGGTGCACCATCTAATACTCAGGTTGATTTGGGGGGTGAAGTATGTTATCTAATACTTTTGAATTGAGTTGAGGGATGAGGTGTGCCATCTAATTCTCTTGGGTTGAGTTGGGGGTTGAAGTATGCCATCTAATGCCCTTGCATTGAGCTGGTGGATGAGGTGCTCCATCTAATGGTCTTGGGTTGAGTTTGAGGATGAGGTGCACAAACTAATGCTATTGGGTTAAGTTGGGAGATGTAGTGTGCCATATAATACTCTTGTGTTGAGGCAGGGGATGATGTGCACCATCTAATTCTCTTGGGTTGAATTGGGGGAAGAAGTGCGCCATCTAATACTCTTGGGTTGAGCTGATGGAGGAGATGCTCCATCTAATGGTCTTGGGTTGAGTTTGTGGATGAGGTGCACTATCTAATGCTTTTGGGTTCAGTTTGGGGATGAGGTACACCAACTAATGCTATTGGGTTGAGATGGGGGATGAGGTGCACCATCTATTACTCAGGTTGGGCTGGGGGGTGAAGTGTGCCATCTAATACTCTTGAGTTCAATTTGGTGATGCCATCTAATGTTCACCATCTAATGTTCTTGGGTTTTGTTGGGGGGTGAAGTGCACCATTAAATGCTCTTGGGTTCAGTTGGGGGATGAGGTGTACCAAGTAATGATCTTGGGTTGAGATGGGGGATTAGGTGCGCCATCTAATACTTTTGTGTTGAGGCAGGGGATGACCTGCACAATCGAATTATTTTGGGTTGAGTAGGGGGATGAAGTGCACCATCTAATACTCAGGTTGAGTTGGGGCATGAGGTGTGCCATCTAATATGCTTGGGTTGAGTTGGAAGATGAGGTGTGCCAACTAATGCTTTTGGGTTGAGTTGGGAGATGAAATACACTATGTAATAATTTTGAGTTGACTTAGGGGATGAGGTGTGCCATCTAGTCGTCTTTGGTTGAGTTGGGGATTCCCAATGGGGAATGAGTTGCACGTCTAATACTTTTGGGTTGAGGGATGAGGTGTACCAGTTGGGGAATGAGGTGCACCATGTAATACTCATGGGTTGAGTTGGAGGATGAGGTTGGGGGGATGATCATTCAATATTCTGACTTCACTAATGCTCTTGCGGTGAATGCAATCAAATTCTTACAGCAATGCTATAAAAATTACTAGACAACTTTTCTGGGCAGTTGACAGTTACTCAAAGTAAGCAGGAAAACTCTTCTTGAATTTGGCAGAAACTGTGGTGCAATGGCAAAAGTGAAACATATTTTCCCAGACCACACCTCCTTTTTGGTGAAAACAAATGCTTTTAAAGAATCAGCATCACATTGATAAAATGAGTAGCATCATTTTTGCTTCCCATTTTTTACAATAAAACTACATGGCAGTGTGCATGACTGGTGTGAATACATTATTACTGTCTATGTTACAGTTTACTTTATAGCTGCAAGGTGCTAGTCAGCTAGCTAGTTAGCCATACTATGCTAATATTAGCTCTTTATTGTGTATAATTTGTTTACAGTCACACTGAACAGTCCATGATCAGATATCAGAAAAATATGACCTGTTGACTCAGTTGTCTCAGGTTTGATTTCCCATCTGGGTGGAGTTTCCATGTTCTCAAGATTAAATAGTTAAGATGGATGGATGGATGAATGAATGGATAGCAGGGTCATTACTATCCTGAGAGTTCACCATCAGAAACTGTGAATCAATATATGATCTACAGCAGGGATGGCTTTCCCCAGTCCTTACATACCTCCAACCTAAATGTAACACATCTGATCTTGGGAATTAAGACATACCTGGTCATTGAATATCAGATTTTGGCATCTGACTTGGGCATCATATCAGTCTGGATCTGAACCCCAGGATTGGCCATCACTGATCTACAGTCTCTAACTGTACCCCAGCAAGATGGAGCATCAGGAGTGGGGTTTCTAATAAAGTTGCATGCATCATACACAAAACATAGCCTTCGGAAAGCCTCAGAAAAACATATTCTGACAGAATTTATTGATCACTGTAACTTTGATCTAAGTGTGGTAGGAAAATCACATCCATAAACCCCTTTTAAACTCTGGCTAGTATGTGACTCACGCTCAACTACATAACATTGTTGGCCCTCCTGGAGCTGAATTAGCTTTCCCAAAGGAGGTTGTGTAATTTACTGCTGATTGCTGGATTTGGTTCTGGATAACATATCTGTGTAATTTCCCCATATTCCCACAGCCTAACTGATCAGAAGTTCACAGCAGTGTTAGACCACTCAACAGAACCAATAATAACACCATTACACTGCTATCTATGTGCTGTAAATTAGTTTGGTCCTTTTTTAGAATGAGGTAGATTCAGACAGTTACAGAAGACCACTCACTACACAGTTATTCCTTTAAAAACTACACTGCAGATTCATACTGGATTAAAATCACTCCACAGTAATTGCTGTTAGAACATAGCAAACACATTCTACATTAAACAGGTGGCACAGGTTTGCTCTTGTCTAAGAATTGGCACTCGCTGCACTTTCCTTTCCTCATCTCTCAATCTCTTCTTTTGAGTTCCATGCTGTTGCTATATCTTCTCCTGTAAAACTTAACATCATTGTAATCTATCATCCTCCTTATACCCTAGGCAACTTCATAGATGAGTTAGACACTCTTCTGAGTCTCCCCACACTGTAAAAAATGATTTGTTGACTCAACTTAACTCAGTCAAGTTATCTTTTTGCTTTGACTCAGTTAAGTTGTAAAGACTTGACATGTTAAGTTTATATAACTTAAACTTAACATGTCAAGTCTTTATAACTTAACTGAGTCAAAGCAAAAAGATAACTTGACTGAGTTGAGTCAACAAATCATTTTTTACAGTGCATTGATGGATCTCCACTCAATCTCCTCAGTGACTTCAACCTCCCATCGGACAAGCTGCAGTCATCGTGCCTCCTACCACTTCTATCTTCTTTTGATCTCATCCTCAACCAATCTCCACTGACACACACAGCTGGCAACACCTTGGACCTGATCTTCACCAGACCTACTCCAGCACTGGAGACCACACACACACTTTCACTGCTCTGACCATCACTTTCTATCTTTCACTTTCTCTCTCCCTACTCTTCCTGTATACAGCTCTCCTTGTCCTTTCTTCTCCTGTCTCAACCTACACATTATTTCTGCCTCATCTCTCGCTTCAACCATCCTGTCTACCCTCCCTAACCCCGACTCCTTTTCCTCTCTCTCACTGGACACAGCCACAGACACTTTTCTCTACTCACTTTCTTCTGCAATTGACCTTCTTTGTTCTCTATCCTCCAGACCTGCAAGATCTTCTCCACCTGCTCCCTGGATGACACATCCTGTGCAGCAACCGGAGAGAATTGAGGAAAGCCAAGAGAAGATGGAGGAAGTCCTGTCTGGACTCAGATCTCCACCACTATCAGTCTCTTCTCTTCAAGCTCTCACTCGACGTTACTACTGCAAAAGCAGCCTTCTTCAGAGGGAAACTGGAAGCATCGGCATCAGAACCTCACAAGCTTTTCAATATTTTCTCTTCTCTTCTCAACCCTCAGTCTCCCCCACAACTCTCTTCCCTTACTTGTGAAGATTTTGTCACCTTCATTGAGGAGGTTGATAAGATTCACAAGTCCTTCTCCTTCATTTCCACTATCTCCATAAATTCTTCCCATTATGCTAATAACTTGTTCACCTCTTTCTCTTCTCTGTCCACAGAGGATGTGCTACAACTGTTGGAATCCAGCAACCCATCAACTTGCCCACTGGAACAACTGTAATGCATTGTTATGCTCTTATATTGTGGATAATTGTGTATCTTTCCTTCCTTCTAGATTATTAGTAATCGTTCTAACAGAGGCTGAACTGAAGAGTAGTTAGGACTCGAATCTGTCTGTACTAGCTGAGATATTTCTCTTAATGGAAACAAAGCACTGTTGTACGTCACTCTGGATAAGAGCGTCTGCCAAATGCTGTAAATGTAAATGTAAACAGTACAGTAAACACTGCAGATTAATAAGGGGCATTACTGTCAGACTGCAACTAAACAAATAACAGATTCACACAGGAATAAAATATCATCACTATTCACTTAACTCAAGGAACCCAGGGTCAAGGTTAGGGGTACTTCACAAACAAAGCAGTGCTTTTGGTATTTTAACTGTAACTGAATAATTTAGTTACTGAACAATACACACAGAGTAAGTGAACAGCAGACCTGCAGTTTCAAGAGTTAATCTGTGGTGTTTTATGAAGGGAGAAAAAGTTACATTAAACATTAAACACTTCAGAATGTTTTACGGCCTCCTGTTTAATTGATTTGTGGTTTATCAAACACAATGCCCTGGAACAGAAAGTACCAAAACCTTTTTTTTCACTGAAGACAATTTCCTGTGACAAAGAACATTAAATTCCTTCATTATAAAATAAATACAAATCTCAGAGTCTGTTCTCAGAGTCAGGAACAAGAGATGCAGCAAATGAAAGTAAAATGTCAATGAATAAGCAAATATCAAATCAAACTGAAGTGCTTCTAAAAGGACGAGTGTTTGGAGGAGTGCAGAATAAAGCTAATCTAATATAGTATATGGTACTCTTTTAATCAGTGAGATATGAACAAAGCACCATGACAATATTACTGCTTAATTATTATTATTATTATTATTATTATTATTATTATTATTATTATTATTATTATTATTATTATTATAGTTTGTTTTATTATATAGGTGTATAATAAAAGCCAGTATTGGTGTGATATTGATTAATTATTCAATATTAAGCAGAATTTTTAGCCAAATTTCTGTTTAATAAAAAAATTCAGTTTCTTCTTTGTAAGATATTTTATCTCTAAGACCAGTTATATGATGAGTGCTGTGTGTGTACTGCATACAGGCTAAATCCTGTCTGTGTATGTTGAATATAGTAAAAATGTGAATTTCTTATGTGCTGGGTCAGGGACACATACTAACACTGCCAATCTGAACTTCCACAACACTCTCACTCACATACACACTTAAGACTGATAAACGACTGTGAAAGCACAAGATGGTGGAATAAAATACAAAGGCAAGTGAGGAATAAATGAAGTTGTTGATTAATACATGCTCCGCCCACTTTCCTATTGACTGTTAAGGTTTGTCAAGCTTTACACAACTTAAAAATCTCCTTCAGCCTAATGAGGAACTGTAGCCCAATATTTGTCAATGGGTTCTGGAAAATAATGCTAATTTATAATATGTCATACATTTCCAATGATCTTTAGTCTGTAAAGGCAATGCCCCCCAGGCTATTTGTCTCTCCAAAGATCAGAACTGTCAACATTCTGGTCTTCTCTGTGGTTCTTTATGGAGGTAAAACCAGGATAATAAGAAATCAGGACATGAAGAATGTTGATGCCTTTGAACTTTGGTGTGGGAGACTTTTAAGAGAAGCTTGGACAGCAAAAAAAAAACAAATAAAACAAATGGATTCTGAACCAAATCAAAGTTCTCCTTAGCTCAGATAATCAAACTGAAGATCTCTTATTTTGGACACATTATGGGAAGAAACTTGAGAAGACAGTTCTGCTGGAACAGTTGAAGGTAAAAGAGCAACAGCAACAAAATGGATGGATACAATCAGAGGAATCATGAATAGCCATAAAGAAGTGTGAAGTCCCAAACAGAAGACAGGATGTTCTGAAGAAACACCATCCATATGGTCGGTCACCAGAAGTTGGAATCAACTTCACAGCGCTTAATGATATTATTATTATTATTATTATTATTATTATTATTATTATTATTATTATTATTATTATTATTATACACTCCACAGAAATACTTAAACACATCTGAAATCTCTGATAAAATGATATATTTTGTAGTGTTTGTCTTACCTAACAATGGAAATAAATGGGTTTATTCAGCTGTTTACCTCAAAGGAAATGGGGTGGGGCTTTTATCAGCAATCTGATTGGCTCTTTTGTTGACGGTGGGACTTTGTGTGCATCAGACGCCTTCCCACCCACTTTTCAACCTGCACTCTCTTCATATTATAAATCTCTAATTCACATTGATAGTATAGTGAAAGTGAAAGTGCACAATCACTGAGCAGTGTGCTTCCACATAGAGGGATCTGACCTTCACTTTTAACCCATCTGTGCAGTTAAACACACACACACTAGTGAACACAGTAGGGGGCAGTAAGCATGAATCCCCGAGGCAGAGGGCAGCCCCTATGCACAGCACCTGGGTAGCAGTTGGGGGTTATGTGCCTTGCTCAATGGCACTTCGGTGATGAAACACTGAAGGAGCAGTTGTCCCTATACTCTATACAGTCTATATTTACGTCATTTTAATGAACTGGGCTGTTAACCACTGCTAACCAAGCTCATAATTTAGAGAATTCAGTGATATTCCAAGTGTAAATATAAACTGAAAAACATGAAATATTTTTGTCTACAAAGGGTGTGATAAGCACTCTTCAGAATGAATTAAGTGTACATGGGGCCTGAGGTTATTTCTTCTTTTATAGGCGCTCCTCTGTGATTATATTTATGCCCAGAGTTTTTTGTCCCTAGTCCTCTGAGAAAATTACCTACTGTCTTTTTTTTTTTAGCTAACTCAGGGCTCGTCCTGTCTGGATAAAGCTCCATGACTTTCCAGGCAGATGTCATCCTGCATTGGAGTTTTGGCTGTTGCTGCAAGTCATATTTAGACTTTTAACACACGGAACCACCAAAAACCATCACAAAGCAAAAAATAGGAAGGATTTTGAAGAGTCAATAATCTACTTGGTCCGGATGGAAGATCTTCCACTCCATACTCTACTTGAGCATTATGTGGGATAAAAGAAGGTAAAATTCATATGAAAGAAGAGACACCAGCTTATCACACAAGATTAATAATACAGACTTATTAAAGGAGTGATTATAATCACAGCTACAGCTACAAATGAACTGTGATCATAATATCATGTGACGCAGACATCTGTGTTCATAAAGTCCTACAACCTCCCAACTCACTCTAGTAGTTAACTTAATGCCGTCCACATGCAGGAGGTTAAAGACTGAGGAGATGTTAAAAACAGACGTCACCGTGACAGACTAATCGATTCTGAATAGAGCTTTTAAAGATAGTTACTAAACCACCATTATTTTTTCCCATAGTGATAATCAGCTTAGACCTGAAGCAAATATGGGCTACTACAGAATGCCCTCTTCAGTGATTAATGCATGTTTGCAAGTTTTCTGTAAAGCTTGTCCAACCTAGCAACAGTTCCTATGAGAGGGCGGAGCCTGAATATGTCAGTGTGAGCAAAACCAGAAGGAACTAGAGGGGAGTTCAAAAGTCAAGAGAGTTAAAATCACCTCAAATTATTAAATAATATATAAAAAAAACAAGTGTGAGGAGGTGTTTGGTGTTTTTTAAATCGCTCTGAGCCACTGATGTGCTGACACAGAGATGAGCTTCAGACATTTTGGAGAGTCTGCTGCTTCAGCTTCACCCAACATGGTCAGGTCAGGATGAGACAGTGTACACCATCAGTGTCATTGTGTCTGTCCTTGTGGATTATGTGTCACCTCTCTTATCTGAGCAACCTCCGAACATCACAGTTCTTGTGAAAATCACAGTTCTTGCAAAAAAAAAAAAAACAGCATTTCCTCTCTCTACCCTTCACTCAGTCACCCTTTCTTTCTCCTGTTTTACGTCATTTGTACTGTAGGTAACACAATGCCCTGGAACAGAAAGTAGGAAACGGTCTCTTGTGACCTAAACAGAGCATTATTTCCCTTCATTATTTCTTCCTCTGTGACGTGATCAGTTTGTCTGCTTCAGGATAAGTGGGGTACTTCACTGTCTCAATCTTTTCTTTGACTTTGTAGGATGGGTACAGGCCTGTCCGGCCCAGCCTGCGGTTAATGCCTTTCGAGAAGCCATCCCAGTGGTTTCCAGCCACTCCGATGACATCGCCGGGCTCTAGTGGGATGTCTTCAGCGTTCCGGGGCTGATAGGGATAGATGGCGATCTGATTGTGAGCATTTTGGCCTCCAAAGTAGTAGATGTCATCCAGAGAGTAGAAAAAAGAGGAGGCATCTGGATGGAGCGTCTGCATGATCTCATACGCCACCCTGCACACCTGAGAAAGGATGGACACCAGTTTATTTTGCCGCTCTACAAAGAAATATAAGTATCTCCAAAATGGTGAGTGATGTCTGTGATGTGATAGATGCATAGATTGAGAAGAGATGGTACAGTGAAGTGAATGTGTCATTTGATGTGAGGAATATGGATATCGCTTCACTTCTAGGCAAGAACTGCTTCTAGAAGTCAATGCATGTCCTTCACATCCAATTTCTGAAAGAACACTTCACAGGAAACTGCATACCATCAACATATGTTGAGTGCAACACAAGTAACCTTCTGCGCTGTCAGCCACAATTCTAAAGAGAGTGTACTGTAGAGTCGGATTTATACCACTGCTGGCTGACCTGTATGACTGTACACTTCCATACACCTGCAAATTCAGCTACTTCCTTCACACTCTGGCCTTTGATGCCCAAATACAATCATCTTTATCATTAACATCTGCTTTTTCACATACTGAACGAGACATTCACTGCTCTGTACCACCTCTTCTGAATCTATGAATCACATCACACACAGTGATAGACTAGTGATAGCACTGCGTTAATTGCATGTCTACATCTGGACACTTGCCTCAAACTGTTGGTAAGTTATTGGAAACTTGATTATGTTGTTTCAAACTGCATCCAGATCTTAATGAAGGTCTCACAGACTAGACAATGTGGTTTAAGACAGAGTATGATTAATAAAACATCAAACCACATCCACTAGTCTGTTAGACCTTCATTAAGATCTGGAAGAGTTTTGTGTGGTGGTGTATTTTGACACAAATGACTGGCCTATTTAGATGACTATTGACTTCTAGTGTTGGCAAACTAAAGAAGTACAATTTGGACTCTACCAATGTCTTGTTTGATCAACTACATGTGAGGTAAGCAGACTTCTGGGTGTAACATTAATTGCTGAGTTTGTGTGTACCTGTGAGGAAAATGTGCAGACCAAGAAATCAGTCTGGGACAGGAAGTGGATGTCCAGTATAACTCCCCTCAGAGAGTTCTCAGTGTAACGGTTATGCAGTCCAGCTGACCATGAGATGGAGTTATCACTGATAAACTCATAGTCTGGGTACCTGAGGAACACGCACAAAAACATACTATAGATACAATTGCATATACATCAAGCCAAAACATTATGACCAATATACCAATATGGTTAATATTCCATTGGTCGTGTTCCTGCTACTAAAACAGCTCTTGTTGTTGAGACTTGATGAGTTATGGACACTACAAGACCTCTGAAGGTGTCCTGTAAATTGTGGAGCCACTGGATATAGATCTTGTTCCAGCACAAGCCACATATGATCTGTGACAGGTCTGTGGAATTTGCAGGTCATTATTAGTAGGTACGGGCCACTATTGACCCTTGCTGTTTCAGAAATGTGCATCCCAGTCATCTGACCATAATTATTTGGAATCTGTCAAAGTCTTCATGCCTCCCAACTCCCATGAGAGGCAGGGCTAGCACAATTGAATGACATGTAGGTAAACATGAACATGAAAGCCTGAGGCAGACGACAAGCTGTCTGAAACTGACATATATAATAATAAATATAAAAGTAGATCAAAACAAAGTAAAGAAAATGAAAGAAAGCTACATAAGGGTATAGTTCACTTAGCGTAGAAACAGTCACAAGTAACTACACCTTCATCTTGGATGAATGACAGGAGGTATCCTCAATCCTGATTGCTCATCTCTGGATGATGTATGGCAACTTTTTTTCACTCATTTTGACTTAAATGTGTGGTTTAAAAATGCCAGACATGTTACGTATGCTAGAGGAGCACGTCTGGTAGCAGTGCTCCATTGACATATGGCTTATGTAATGTGTTGAACAGTGAATGTGTTAAAGTATGTGTACTTGTGTACTTGTATATGTATTTGGAATATGTAATATGGTCTTGTGATAGCTCACTTGTTTTTGGCCTCCTGTAGCAGTGAGGGGTCATCAGTGGCCAAGTAAACTCTCTTTCTGTCCAGCTGGATGTGCTGAGCCATGTACTGGAACTGTTCCTCCACATGCACCATGTACTCCTCTATGGGGTGAAATGCTGCCTCGGTTCCCACTTTATCCGTCCGTCTCACGTGCACACTAAAAAACACACACACACACACACACACACACACACACACACACACACACACACACACACACACACACACACGCACACACACACACACACACATTTTTCTGTGAATTGTGGGGACATTACGTAGACTTACTCAAACCTTAAAACCTTTACCTCAGAATATGTCTTTACTTTTTTTTTTTTTTTTAGATTTGAAAAATGCAATTTATTATTACATAAAAATTATACATTCAACATTAGAACATGTGCATGTACAAATAGAAACCAGCACCACAAGGAGAGAACTCGAGTCCCTGCAGGGAAGAAAGTTCCCCTCAAGCTGAGTGTTTAAACAAATTTTGGTCCCCACAACATGGCTTAACCTGCTTCATACACACAAATACACTTTGGTAATACTATACTAGTGAGGACATTTCATTCACTTGTGTAATATTGAATACAAATAAAACTGAACATAACTTTAGCAACCAAAGGACAGTGCTTCTGCTCTAATAAAAAAAAAAAGTTTGGAATGAAAATGTGAGGACCAGCAAAATGTCCAAAATTTGACAGATCTTACAGGCATTCCTATCAGTATGAGGACTTCCAGTCCCGACCAGAGAGAAATACAGTACACACACAAAAGTTTAAATAGAGCTGGAAGAAATTACAAAAACGGTTGTTACCACTTCTCCTAACCTAGCATACGCGTTTCCATAGAAAGACCATTCATTATTACATTTTCCTTGCTGATTTATTCATCCACACCTTAAGCAAAAGTTAGTGCTCCCCTGGTTAACCTACATGCACACTTACTCTTTATTTACTGAATTAACATGCTGGCCTGATTAAGTTATAGCACATTAAATATTATGTCTTATTCTGATGTGTTAAATTCAGAAAACAAAGAGAAACAGTGCAGTAAAATGTGCAGAAAATATTTTAACATTTCCCCCTAGAGATAAAATTACATCTTACTTATTTTCACTTATAAAATCAACTAAATGTCTCATTTGACCAGGGGCGCTCTTACTTTTGCATACGCATGTATGTCTTATAATGCAAGGGACACTAGGTCACTGGCTCCTCAATATATTTATATATTTTATTCTCCTTTTAGGCACTATTAACCTTGCACTAATACATTTCTTCCCTTTGTTATAATTTTATCCTGCTTTTAAGTGCCATTATCCTTATATTTATATATTTTTACAGTTTAGTTACTGTAAGACTTGCATTTATGTGTTTTATCCTGCTTTTAGGTGATAATAGCCTTAAAGTTATATAAGTATACACTGTTTATTTACTACTAGGCTAGCCATTCATCCTGGGTTTGGGTACCGATAGCGTTATATTTATACCTTTAAACATGAGTTTAGTTACTATTAGCATCACACTTATGCAGCATATTCTGCTATTAGTCTTGCATCTCCTTGTAGGCTGTTATCTGTATTGGATTCATGTATTTTGTTCTCTTTTCATGTACTAATATATATATATATATATATATATATATTTCTGTGATATGTTTGTAATTATTTCATCATATCTGAGGCTGAAAGAGCATAAAAAGTATAAAAAGCATAAGAAGCAGCCATGCCGGTAAAGCTGGCTGCAGTGAGGGAGGCATGTAGAGACTTGGGAGACAGAAAGGTGAAGGAGAATATTGATAAAAATGCACAAACATGCACCAGCTGGAAGTGAATCACACACACAACAAAACAGAGGCTCAGAGTGAAGGACTGGACCTACCCACTGCAACTCATTAGCACCAACTGACCACACCATTGACCAACAAAGCTCAGCGGAGCTGCAAAAGAGTTTATTTACATATCATATAACTATGATAACTAATTAGTTTTTCACTATTCAGACATGACAATGTGGAAATAATAAATAAATAAATAGACACTCTTTTACTTCTTTTCATCTTTCTGTTCTGTTTTCGCTCCATCTGTCCCTCTCTCTCCTCATCCATCCCTGGCCTTCTCACCGTTCATCAATCAATATGCCTCCACACACACACCTTCTCCCCTGCTGCTAACACACACTTTCACACTCTTTAGCTTTGCTTTGCTCTTACGCGGCTCAGTGACTGCACCCGGTGTGTTTGTATCAGGATCATGTTAACATGCAGGAAATCCACCTGACTAAAGTCAGGTTTATAACACCTACAAGGTCAAGTCTTCTGGTCTCATACGGGGCCTAACTGTGCAACATTCCAGTTCTGTGGGTTGGGCTCCTCTCTTCTAGTGTCAGTCATCAGCTGTTATTGCCTGCAGCTGGTGACTGATTTATTTAAAAGCTCTGCCCACTGTGTTTGGTGTCAAGTCATTGATGTTTCCTGTGCATGCCTGAAGGACAATTTATAGTCCAGGTTGGAAACATCACTTAATAAAAAATATTTTTCATGCAATTCTGATATGACAAAGTGTGAGGTACCTTTTTGTTCACCAGTGTTAGGCAGGTCCTGCTGCCTCGCTACTTTAAATAGGATTTTTATATCAAATGAAGACAAGGAGTCCATCAAGGATGTAACCTCTCACCATGTTTATTCAACATCTTAGAAGAACAAGTGATGAGGAAAGCACTACAGGGATTTATGGGAGGTTTCAAAATTGGTGGAAGGACTATTAACAATCTCAGATATGCAGATGACATCGTCGTATTGGCCACATCAAAAGAACAACTAGAAGAGCTGGTGAGTCACACTGAGAAGGCTGCAAAGGAATATAACATGCAGATCAATGCAGCTAAAACAAATGCGATGACAAACACTGAAAATATACTGAAGATCGCAGTCGAAGAAAGACTTCTGGAGCAAGTAGACTCTTTCACGTATTTGGGATGCAGAGTAACAAAAGCTGCAGACTGTGCCAGTGAAGTGAAGATAAGAATGTCCATGGGCATGTTGGAGGTGGTCAAATTGACAAAGATGTGGAAAAGCAAGTCAATTAGCACCAACACCAAACTAAGACTGATGAAAGCCTTGGTCTGGCCAGTAGCTACATACGGATGTGAAGCCTGGACACTGAAGAAAGAGGAAGAAAGACATATTCAGGCTTTTGAGAACAGGTGCATCAGGAAGTTGCTGAAGATCTCATGGATGAAGATGATGACCACTGAGCAAGTCTATGAGATGACCAGAACTCAAAAGGAGTTACTGATGCATGTTAAATCCCGCAAGTTACGTTACTTTGGTCATGTGATGAGGCAGCACATGAGAGCATTGAAGGAAGTGTTATGACTGGACTTGTGGAGGGAGTCAGAAGACGTGGAAGACCAAGAATAACCTGGATGGATAACATGAAGACATGGACTGGATTATCAGGTGCTAGCCTGCTACAAGCAACCAGAGACAGATGGCATTGGAGAGAAGTGTCTCGTCTGTGCAGCCTACCATCGCGTAGCGATGACGGCGTGTGACATGACATGACATATCAAATGATAATTTCTCCATTTTATTTGGTCTATCAACATCAAACAACTCGTAAATATGTAGTTCAGGGAGTAAATGTCACTCAATGAAAAATAATGTGAGGGCAATTTTAACTTACATTTGAACTTAGTATGGAAAGCAGGTTGCAGATTCCGAGGGGCTGTGGGGGACCTGGACCCT
>BRDA01049772.1:29355-48844 GCA_036984385.1 Crenuchus spilurus
CGATGCGCTACCATCCGACGTGTCTGCTCAGTGAAGAGAGATTACGGTAGACAGAGACCAACGAACATCGTCCGATCGTGGACTATTAGGTCAGGTACAGAACTACAATAGGTAGATCCAATAAGAACCAGAAGGTGTAGAAACATGAGGGAAGTGTTCAGGTCAGTATTGTGAAGGAAGTTACGAGAGTACACGACGGAGTAGTGTACTGGCTTCATTGCATTGAACGCCCTAAATTGTACGTAGTCATTGAGGAAAAACTCAAGATCGGTAGAGTCCTGGACACTGAAGAAAGAGGAAGAAAGACATATTCAGGCTTTTGAGAACAAGTGCATCAGGAAGTTGCTGAAGATCTCATAGATGAAGATGATGTCCACTGAGCAAGTCTATGAGATGGCTAGAACTCAAAAAGGAGTTACTGATGCATGTTAAATCCCGCAAGTTACGTTACTTCGGTCATGTGATGAGGCAGCACATGAGAGCATTGAAGGAAGTGTTATGACTGGACTTGTGAAGGGAGTACAAAGATGTGGAAGACCAAGAATAACCTAGATGGATAACATCAAGACATGGACTGGATTATCAGGTGCTAGCCTGCTACAAGCAACCAGAGACAGATGGCATTAGAGAGAAGTGACTCGTCTGTGCAGCCTACCATCGCGTAGCGATGTCAGCGTGTGACATGACATGACATATCAAATGATAATTTCTCCATTTTATTTGGTCTATCAACATCAAACAACTCGTAAATATGTAGTTCAGGGAGTAAATGTCACTCAATGAAAAATGAAGTGAGGGCAATTTTAACTTACATTTGAACTTAGTATGGAAAGCAGGTTGCAGATTCCGAGGGGCTGTGGGGGACCTGGACCCTCCATAACAAAAAAGGGATCCCTCAGCCCAACCCACTTCAACATCTGTTTGCCATCATTTCTATATTCAAGGCACCTCCGCTTGAAACTGAAGTACATTTACATGGGATTGACCCCCCCCCGCCAATTTACAGGGGACCTCCCTTTAAGCTCAGACACAATTCAGGTTTCAGAGTTTTTCCTTCAGCCTCATCTGAAAGAACCCTTTATATAGTACAGCATTCCCATCACTGCACTGGTGTGTTGGGATCTACACAGAACACTGGAATACATCTCCTGTTTTCTACCAACACAAGCCTTCCTTGAAGGTCTCCCATCCAAGTACTAACCAGACCCAGACCTGCTTAACTTCAGAACATTTGCATGTTAATTTGTACAGGTGCTATGGCTGCCTGCTATTCAGAAACAGGTAATATTTTTGTCGTAGATGTTAGATTAGATTACATTACATTACAATGCATTTAGCGAACACTTTTATCCAAAGCGACTTACAATAGTAGGAAAGTACAACTGCGAAAAATACAAAGTTAAATAATTAACATTTCGATATCGAATGCTGAGTGCATATCAGTACTCATGGGGAGTATTTGGGATCACTAGAGCAGGTGCTCTTTTGAAGAGCTTGGATTTTAGGAGTTTCTTGAACCCAGTGAGGGACACCTCTGCTCTAGTGGTGGTAGGCAGCTTGTTCCACCATCTGGGAAATACTAAAGAGAACAGTCTGGACTGCTTTGTGTGAATGTTAGGAAAAGCAAGGCGACGTTCAGTGGAGGAGCGCAGCGACTAGGCCGCGACATAAGCTTTTAGGAGCGAGTGCAGATAAGAGGGAGCATGCTCTGTCATCACCTTATAGGTGATCGTGCATGCTTTGTGTTTGATCCAGGCAGCAATCGGAAGCCAGTGGAGCTCAATGAGCAGTGGGGTGGCATGTGCCCATGCTTTCTGGACCATCTGTAGTGGTTTAATAGTGCAGGCTGGGAGGCCTGTTAGCACAGCGTTGCAGTAATCGAGGCGTGAGATAACCACAGCTTGTACCAAGAGTTGAGTGGCATGTTGCGTTAACAGCGGTCTGATTTTTCTGATATTATAGAGCGCAAAGCGGCAGGACCGTGCAACAGAGGACACATGATGTGTGAATGAAAGCTGGTCATCAAACATAACCCCGAGGTTCCTAACAACCTTTGATGGAGAGAATGAGAGAGAGTCGATCGTCAAGGTGAGGTTGTGTTGAACCGACTGTTTTGCAGGGAAGACCAGTAGTTCAGTCTTTGAGAGGTTAAGTTGTAGGTGGTGATCCTTCATCCATGAGGATATATCTGAGAGGCAATGAGATATCCGCGCCGAGATGGAAGAGTCATCATCAGGCGGGAATGACAGATAAAGCTGAGTATCATCAGCAAAGCAATGGAAGGAAAAGCCATGCGAGCAGATAACTGGTCCCAGTGAGGTGGTGTAAATGGAAAAAAGAAGGGGTCCCAGTACCGAGCCTTGAGGCACTCCAGTGGACAGTGACTGATGATTGTTTTTATTAAAGATGATTGTTTTTATTAAAGACTGCAGATGCTTAAGCTGATAAACAATAACTATTTAAAGCACCAACAACAGTTTATTCTGTTTAAATTATACATGACAGCCAAGACTGTGATAATCCCAAGCAAATGTGACAAAGTCAATAACATTATCATTCAACACTTAGAGAGTAAAAAAGAAAATCTAATTCTAAAGCAGTCCTGTAGAGCACAGAACTGACACAGTCGTTTAAAGTGAACCACCATTCAGGCTAAGAAGGAAGTAATAATATATTATGAAATATGTAAGTAATACATTTGTGTCTGAGAGGCTTTTGAAAGAAAACCAACACAAGCCCATATCGTTTGAAAGGATCAGCTTTTAAACCCTTCACTAGTGACTATCAGTGAAAGTGGGATTTAGCTCTAGTGCATTCTAGTGCAACATTCTGTGAGCTTTTAGTAAAATAAATGAGGCTGAGTTGTATGCAGTACCTCAGATATGTTTGCCCTATATCCATTTCCTATATATTTTAAATTAACTACTCATTAGAAAACACCATTTTCCCAGATGTTATTTAAAAGAACAACACCTAAGAAACATAATGTAAAACCCTCAGGCTATGGGTAACTTCAGATCAATTACTAATGTTCCTTTATAAAGAACAATCCGAGTAAATTAGTTTTGAAACATTTAATTGCTTCCTGAATGATTATAACGTGCATTATCACACTAGCAGTTATGGGACTGGGAAAGTACTTATCAATTGTGTAGGAATTATGAGTGTTTCAGTCCATGTTTCATTGGATCGGTCCTTGAGCTTTTACTCTTGGGAGTTTGGGGATACTTTTTTATATTAATTTGGATTTTGTCTTTCTATACCATATTTAAAACTACTAAAACTACTAAAACACAATCATGCTCAATGAAGCATTTTAAAGACCAAAAATATCAACACAGCTTGTGAACATATGTAAAAATTGAGATCAAATGAAGCTGTATACTATACATAGCTATATCAGAATATTATGACCACCCCAGTTCGGAATTAACAAAATGTGACAAGATTTGCTGAACAGACATATAAGCGAGCACACCAGTCAGTTGTTGCAGACAGTGATATAATACAGAAAGTGTTGATAAGACACTGTGGCCAACAGAAGTTTTAAACTAAAGTGCAGACAATTTTTTCCTCATATTTAGGATGAATTGTTTGTTCGTCAACTATTCAGAGTTCCTTATTTCATGTTGCAAATTTGTTAGAAGCTGAGAGTGTCATTTATTTAGCCATAAAAACAATATACTCTTGTGATTATATGTCTTTTAGGCAAGATATTCCTTGTGGTGTACCTCAGGGATCTATACTTGGCCCACTTCTGTTGCTTTTATACTGCCTGTTCCTGGGTCATACTGAAAGTGAACAGGATGTGGATGAAGCAGTTTTGTATTTTTGTAAGACTTTCCTCTCTTTTTTAAAGAAAATTTGGAAGACTTATGCATACTGTATATGTTACTGGAAACCAATGAAAAATCTTACCTGTTTAAATTAAAACATAAAATGAACACACTGTAGAAAGTGCATTCACTGCTAGCCTGTGTGAATGACTATAGGACTTTAATGCACTATGTCTTCAGATATCCTCGGACCAGGCTCACATTCTCCACACTTGGTATTGAGACTTCTTCAGGGAGCACTATGAAATAAATATAAAGTCTTTCCCTGTAGCAGCCTCTTACAGGACCCCGGTCTGCACTCCTAAATGGAATCTACTTTCATACTTTCATCGCCAACACTCATCTTTTCACTGAAATCCCCCAGTGGAGATAGTGAGAGATGGAGTGAAGAATAAGAGAGAAAAAGAGAGATAGTAACAGAGATGTGTATAAAAGAGAAAAAATGGTGATGAGGAGTGAGGGAGAGGCTGAATGGGAAAGAGAAGAATTCACCTGGCAATGAAACAGTGATGAGCAGAGAATGGAGATAAAGGGGAGACAGGGAAAGAGAGAGAGAGGGTTGGACTGGCTAAAAATACAAAGTGAACTCTGAAAAGAGGGAAATGAGTGATGAGACTGGGACCAGACATGGAGAAATGGTGGAAGATGTGAATAAATGGAGGATGGAGAGATACAGATGGATACTGTGGTGCATAATGATGAATTAATGTATAAATACACATTTATTGCATAATATGACCAGTGATATTTTAGCGATTGAACTGTGCATTCAACGGCGACAAAACTGTTAGATTTTTTTTAAACCAATTATTCATGAGAGTGGATTTGTGTGGACTGGTCCTCCTCAGCATAACTGTAAAAGTGTTGTGCAGTTCTTATGTAGTTCTTAGGTAGTGTTGATCTTGAAACCTGTGATCTTGCTTATTTAACCCATTAAGCCTTGTTCACACTACAGGATATTAAAAATCCTAAATGATATTGAAAACCCCACACACAATATTTTTCACTGAATTTTCTGTTCTTGATTGTTGTTAGTCATGAAGGCACCCACACTACACCATCTGCCCTGAATCAAACACCACACACTTTATGAGTAACACACTCAATCAATGGCACTTAGGCTCAAAATGTTGTTTTGTTGGTTCAAAACAAAATAGCAGGTGTGAGGGAGAGGCCTGGGACGAATGGGAGGTGGACATACACGTGACACAAGCATATAAAGAAACAAACAAAATGACTCGATGAAAAAACAAACAAAAGACTGAGAAACAAATCTAAGGATGAGACATGAACTGATGACTAGAAAATAAAATGACTGGTAAAGACATTCACAAACACAAGGTTATAAATACTGGGGACTAAATGAAACAAAGGTGTGGACGATAATAGACGGGACTGGACAAGATGAACATTTAAAGAGTAATGCCATCTGAAGGTAAAGAAACTGAGGCAGTATTATATAAAGTGTTATATGTGATGTGATCAGAAAAAGTAGTTTTTTGAACTACCAATTGGTAGAACTACCAATTTGTTTGATCTGGAAAATTTCAGAATGTTCTGGAAAAGTTTAGAATGGCTTCCAACATCTGGTGGTCTGTCTAGAGAGATGAACTGCCAAATAGAAAGTGAAACTAAAGCTGAACCGCCAAATTCCTTCTCTGGCAACTGCAAAAGCTTCACCCTCAAACGCCAGACCCACTCCATTGTTCAGCTAAATATTTGCTGCTAGCCTGTCCGTACTTAAGAGACTATGGGTGCTTTCACACCTACCTTGTGTGGCCCCTTCTTCCTCTGATCTGGTTACTTCAATGAATGAATGGCTTCATTAAAGATTAAGTACTAGTGAATAGTGATGCCACTGACCTCATCACAGTGTGACACTTTTTTTTTTTTTATAAAAAGGACATATTATTGTTAATTCCTGCCAGAGCAGGTTTCTGTATCAGTATGTTCTCATAATATAATGACTGTAAAGTTATAATCAAAAGGTATATCAATAAATGCTTTGTACTACATTGATATGTGGATTAAATATTAATCACTAACCCAATAATTGGATGTTTGAAGCCCAGTTTGACGCTGGCCTCCTGCATCTCCTTCTCCAGCCATGCCTGTGGACGCACCAGATACTTCACAAACTGAGAAACCCACCAGACCGAGGGGTCACCATGGAGACGCTGGAGCCGAGGGGCCAGATCCTCTGGGATGGCCAGGGGCAGATAAGGGGGCCTGGGGTGAAGACTGTCCACTATGGGCAGCTCCACCACCTGGATATCCCGGTCATTATCCTCACCTAGAAAAAGAGAAACCAAAAAATAACAAAAATAAGTTCAATAACAACTACAGCTAGTTATACAGTCTCTAGTTTCCTGAGAGTTTTGAGTGTAATGTGAAATGATTAACATTTAATAATATGATTATTATTAAGTGCTGTCAAGTTGACTCCTGGTGTCCATATGGATCGTGTTCTTTCAGAAAATCTTTCAGAAAATCTTTCAAATTGGGTCTTAAGGCTTTTTAGTTGCTCATGATCTTAATGCTGGTTGTACTCTTCTTCAGTTCAACTGATCCAGCTTAACTGCCTTTTCTATTGAACTGTTCTTTTCCTATTGGGTCCAAAATAAGAGCTCCTGTTTATCTGGGCTTCCAGTGACAGCTGAGGACTGATTTGATTAAGGATCCAATTGTTTGCTCTCAAAACTCTTCACTAACAGTTCAAAGGCATCAATGCTCCGGTTGTTTATAGAGACACAATTACATTTGAAGAGTTTTTCAAGCTTGTTCATTATATTTTGGTATGCACAATCCTCAATCATCTTCTCCTGGTCCTGCTACTTTCATTGTGTTCAATTAACAGGTTAAATAGGTATGCTGACAGAAGACAGCCTTGTTGAACTACTTATAACAGAAGAGTGTACCTTCTCATTATGTATAAACATTTGCTTGTTCTCTAAAGCAAGCTAGCAACAGCTTTCGTGAAAGAATTTACATTTGATTAGATAAGTCAACCGCAATATTATACCACTCCACCTTGTCCTGAATGCGAAGTGACGACAAAACCAAAATGCTTTGATTATGAGTAATGACACCGATTATAAGCACCACCAAAACACAAAAATTAGCCAAAAATGTAGGAGAAGAAACATCTAAAGTTTACAAGGATACTATTTTGAAATTAGTCTAAAGGGAGTTTAAAGTCATTATTTGTTCTGGAGATTCCAGATGAGAACACACATTTTGTTGTTTTTGGTTATTTGCTATAAGCTACTGATGCATGTAAGTGTGCAACACAAATATGAAATTGTAGCCAAAATATGCTATCAATGAAGAACATTTGTAATAAAATTCAGGACTATCCACAGCAGTTGTGGGTCCCATTGGTCATATACTGTAGTCAAAGTCCCTAACCACCAGGCCACGACTGCCCCCAAAGCCTTAAATTTACACTTAACTGGTGTTCATTCAAGTGAAGGAAATGACTGGCCATTTAAAGTACCAGTTAAATGTTAAATGTAAGGCTTAGGTCATCACTAAACAGATGCAAATACAGATAGAGATAATGAAACAGAGTTTGGTCAGGATGCTCATTGCTCAGAAAAATGTGATTGGTTAGAAGGCTCACTGCTGCAAGGGGCAATATTGAAAAACACAGCATTGTTAAATGTGATTTCCCTGCTGTAACGCACAGCTGTGCTCTAGATTGTATTTATCAACAAGCATTTCTATATACAGAGATTAATGCCAGTATAAAAACGCATATGGAACACTAAATCATGGAAGGATACAAGCTGCAGTGTTTATATTCTAACCTCGTCTCTTTGCAACAATGAGACTGAATATAAAATCTATACAGCATGTATAAAGCCAAGTGCTCGATATATCAACGGCTGCTCATAAATGCACAATGCTGATGACTCGTATACTATTTAAATATGGGGCTAAAGCAGGACTTAGCCAGAAATGCACAGTCAGCTGGAGTGTGAAGTTAATCACACGATTTGTATTGCAAGTAGGGAGCAGGATGCAGCGAGAGAGAGAAAGACAGAGGGGGGGGGCAGAGAGAGAGAGAGAGAGAGAGAGAAGGACAGAGAGAGAGAGAGACAGGGACAGAGAGAGAGAGAGAGAGAGAGAGAGAGAGAATCCTGGGAAGTTGTATCAACTATATCCTCAAAGCTTCATAGAAAGTTGCTTCAAAAGTCATTGAATATTATAGTGCAAGGTGACATCCTCTATCTTTCTCTCTCTCACTCCATCTTTCTCTCTCTCCTTCTCTCCTAAGGGATGACTATGAACAGCACTTGGCTGGGAGCAAAGGTCTGTTTGAAACTGATTAAAAAGGTCACTTAACTCCAGAGAGACAAAGAGAGACTGAGATAGAGGGAGAAACAGAGTGAGAGACTTACAGAGAAAGATGAGATAAATAGTTTTCATCCACTACAGTCATGCCAAAAGTCTATAAATTGTGTAAAATGATTTGGGGCTGTTTTTGATTATCTGTGGTAGGCAAAATGGGGAGATTTAAGCCAGTATTTACTCTCACTTCATAGCTGTTTGTTATCTCTACCAGGCAGGACAGTGGCCACATCATGAGTGCTGAAATCTCGGCAGTACCCCACATATTTTGGAATGCAGCAAACAATTCAAAGAGATCATTGTGCAGTCATTTTTTAAATGGGTTAGACATATCAGAATGTCAGAAGCAACATTTGATCAGTTATGTGCCATGTTTGGCTCTTCTGTAGGGCCACTCATTCAGCCACCTATGCCAACTGATAAACAAATCACCACTGTACTGTACAAGTCTTGATACATCATACTTAAGGCCCTTTTATATTCATGGCAGTGAAAATCAAATCACAGACTTCACTGGACCATTATCCTTGAAATGCTGTGAAAATTCAACATTTGCTCTAAAAATAAATGAGCAGGCAATATTTCATATTTTGGATTCATGTAAGCATGCGAGTTGAAATATCTGATGAAGTTCGAGCCCAAGACCGATGGAAACTTGACACCAAAGCTAAACTAATGTATTATTTTCTTAGCTGTGCCTCACTTAAATGTGATGCTACATCATAAACATCCTGAAACAGGTCCTTAAAGATACTGACTGTTTCCTGGACAACACTAGTGACTGGGGAAGTCCATTGGCTGGGAAAAGCTGTGCTCTGTTGCTGCCTGTACTTTGCTGATTGGTTTAAGGTGCTATATAACTTACACTGTTACAGATACTGTTCAAAGCGCAGAGTGACTCAGCAGACTAAGGCATTGACACTATGATCAGAGGATGGTGAGTTCAAACCCCGGTCATGCTCCTTGCCATTAACAATCGGGGTCTGAGAGAGCACAATTGGCCGTCCTCTCTATGTGGGTAGATGACGCTCTTTCTCCATCACTACTACCATGCAATGTCTGAGGCATCTGCCAGCCGATCTGCCAGCAGAGCTGGGGATCCTGCTCTTTCCTCTGAGTGTGATGGCTGCCAAGTGATGATGTATCAGCAGTAGTTAGAAAAGAGACGAAGCCTGACTTCACAATCATTAGTGGAGGCCTGTGCTAGTCTTCAACCTCCTAGAGTCACACACATTGCAAGTGACTGATAGATTCCTAGTAGATGTGTGGGTCAATTGGTTACCCACAGGCGTAATTTCCAGGGACATGTCCCATGCACCTTTTTTTCAAAAGGCAGTTTTGGTCCCCTGCCATTTTTACCATCCAAAAACAATGTTACGCTAAATTAAATGGAAACTTGTCAGGCACTAGGACCAAGCGGAAAACAGCAGCTTAAGCCAAAGCCTGTTTCCCATTAGAACGCCAACAAGCTCAACGATTGGCTCTTCTGTTTCTTGCTAATGTGTGATTGGCCGTCCCCACTCCATCTGGTTGTAAACAGCGTTAGTTGGCCAGGAGTCTGTGTCTGTTCACCTGCCACTGTAAGTTGTTAACATGTTGGCCATTTGAATATGTGTCTGTGTTTGGAAGCTTTGGATGAGGTGATTATTTTGAAATATTAATAGTAAACTTGTCTGTGGTTTTTGGGTTAAATTGACCTGTGTTAGCTGTTTATTTTTATTCTCAAAAATGAGGCATAATTTCTACTGACCATACATTACTGAAATAAGTGTAAAATTGGTGGTAATGAGTTGGTGGAAAGTTGACTAATAAGGTGAAACAGAATTAGGTGATAATTTTATGCTACATACTTTACAACCAGTCACACCACAAAGGGAACAGTGAACTTAACAGTAACAACAGAAAACTACAAGAATTACTAGAAAACACAGTGAACTGAATGAGTTTGTTCAATGTAATAATTTATTAGTATCTAATAATGTATTAATATCTCATTCATAATTGATATCAATTGATTTATTATTCATAATAATGAGTAATAGTTATTATTGGAATAGTATTAATAGTAACTGGTAATTAATAATAAAATAGTATTAATAATATTTTAAAAATCATGCATTAACATTTATTAATAATTATTTAATTTATGTTGAAGCTTGCCCCCACCCCCCTCCACTCAAGAAAGCTGCACCCTCCCCCTACACCTCTGAAATCAAAATTTTGCCCCTGTGGCTACAACTACATTGGTTTCAATGTTTTATTTAACAACTGCTGTGACATTACACTTTTCTTGCACACTCAGTGAAAACTGATATTTGAGAGACTAGATCAATTAAATTAAGTCAAACTTCCCATGAATTAAGTAGAGCTCTAGTAAAGCTCAAGAGAGCTCATGAGAGAGAGAGAGAGAGAGAGAGAGAGAGAGAGAGAGAGAGAGAGAGAGAGAGAGAGAGAGAGAGAGAGATGAACAATATATGGACATTGAGGGCAGTTAATATGTCACTACAAAATATATATATCACAATATTGAAATAGTTAATATATTAAATGTTATAAACGAAAATATATAACTGAAACAATCTAATGTACAACTTTATTAAAGAATGAATGAATTAACATAACAGCATAATGGGCTAAAATAAATCAGCCATTTGTTATGTAAATTTTATGCAGTTACAGAACACTGATTGCTTTGTCAAACAATTTCAGTATCAGTCTGCAAAGTGAAACAAGCCCTAAGTTGAAATGAGGTGTAAGTTAATTTCTGTAAGTCTTATAACAAACTGTCAGTAAATAATAGTCACTCAATTTAGCAGAGTGAGCATGCTCAATAGAAATGATCCATAACTTCAGCGTCGAGATGACCTGGACGTTTGGAGGTTCATATTTCGTTACATTAGTTTACAGCTGGGGCTAGAACTCAGTCAACTACAAAGATGTTACTATTAACTTCTCATAATTCACTAACCTTCATCCAGCTCAACCATCTTAATGGGTCTGTCTCAGTACCTACTGAGCTCTCTACATAGACAGCATTTTACATCACAATATGAGCCCCTGACAACAAGGCTGCCTCAAATCTTATATACCTTTAAATGCTGCCTACTGAGATACCTTATTATGAATATCAAGAGAGCATCAAATGCTTCCTCAGTCATTAAGGCAATTCCACAGTGCAATGCAGCGCAGTGGACACAAGCGGAGCAGCCAGCAGCAGAGAAAACAGTAGGGCTGCAACTATTGAATATTTTTGTAATCGAGTATTCGGACAATTTTTTAAATGATTGAGTTTAAATTTAAATTTAAACAACCATATCATGTTATGCAACATGAAAGGCCTCTTAAAATGAGCAAATGATTGGCTGTTATTCCTAACAAAAGGGTTTTATTCAAACACAACACTTTCATTAGACCAAAGTTTAAAACCTCCAGAACTAACATTTAATCAACATTTCTGTGAAACGTTTACAATGTACATGAAATGAAACGATGAAATACAACTTCACAAACATAGGATAGCCTATTTGTCCTTAGTTCTATCTTAATTAAAAAAAAGAAAATCTGAGAATAGAAAGAGAGAGAGAGTGACTGAGTGAGTGTGTGTTGCATGCGGGAGGGAGAGATGAGGAGGTATAAATTACATGAGTGATACTGTATTTCTAACAAGCACGAGTGTTCATATCAGTTAGTAATAGTAAAAAGTTGTTCATCAGTGCTCAGGTAAACTGCATGCTTTCAGTTCAGGTCAGTTTTACAGTGTCCGCAGTACGCAGCGTAATACAGTCTCACACTTTAGACATTTTTGCTGTTTTACACACACTGATGTCTTAATTTTCTGCCACAGAGAACAAAATAAATTGCGCTGCCTTAAATCTCTGAACTGTGCATCAGTTATTACAGTTCATGTAAAACAATGACACCGGAACTGCACAGTAGTCTACAAAGTGGGAGTGATATGATAGCAGAGACATTTAAAATAGACGGATTTTGGTGACGTGAATCAAACTGCCTCGACCATTTTTTTGTAATCGTTTTTATTTGAATAATCGTTTCAACACTAGCAAGCAGTGATATTTTTAAAAGTAGGTTATTACTAAATTGCTATAAAAACTGTAAGAACAGATCTATGGTGGTGATATGCTGAGGAAACTTTGACAGCTGAGGTAAGTAAAAGCAGGTTGTGTGCAGCAGGCGGGATTAAGCGATCACTGTTTAACTTTGCCTTTAGACAGAACTACAAGACTTTAAAAAAGAACAAAAACGTGTGCAGCTGCCTCTGCAATCTTTATAGTGATGAGCATCATAAATATGGAGCAATCTGTCCAAAATCAGCCTTCTACCAGCCCTGTACTTTTGAGGTTTTAATCAGTTTTATAGCTCAATGTAAGTCATACTGTGTCCTTATCCACATCCTGATCTGTCAATCCATCTTTAAGATCTGGAGGTTTGAGAAAGTTATTCTGATGAAGATGAAGTTTTTGTGTTAATCAGCCACACTTGCAGCTCTAGATCTAAAAATAAGGAATGTTTGGACTCCAAACATGTCTTGGCTGACCCACTACATCTGAGTGGAGGAGTCAAATCAGTCAGCGGAGGTTAAAAGAACCCCCCAAACCCCTAAACCTCACCAACCCCCCAACCAACAGCCAAACCAATTACCCCATAGCTGACCAATCAATATGGAGGATATATTGCTCCTTCACTTCAATGTTAAATCTTGTGTTCACAGACATAATGTACCACATCTGTCCTAAAGATTTTTAGGTACAGTAGCACAAGCTTTTGGATGTCAGCCACGAAGTGATGATGGATCCTCTTGCGAAAAGTTCTCTCCCAACAAAACGTGAACAGCAGTAAATGAGGCTCCACAAACGAGTCAGGCCTTTGCACACAAAGTGCAGGGCACGTGGGAGCATGCCCAGAATTTAAATTGGATAAGGCATCAAATATTTAACAGTGAAAAATATTCCCGAGTCCATGCCGTACTTATATAAGAACATTGGCAGCTCATGCGAGAGAGATAGAAAGAAAGAGAGGGTAGAAAAGGAGGGTATGAGTTTTTTTCCCCCTTTTTTTCTCAAGGCTGGAGCACTTCTGGCGAAGTGTCTCCGATAAGCGATTCCCCCAACAGCCCTAACCGAGTTAATTAGGACACAAAGTGTGGAGAAAATGTTCAGCTTGTCCTCAAATTCACACGCATAACTTAACTGTCTACTGTAAGTGTCGGCAGATTGTTCTGAGAATAGTTTTAAAGCTGATCTGATGATCTCAGAGATGGAGAGACACTAAAACTCAATAGTCACCTAAACAGTCCAGTGGTTTCTGGCTACTGCTCAAACCTCATCCAGATCTTAAGAAAGGTCTCCAGACTAGTAGCTGTTGTTTAGCACACAATATGACATAATGTGAGCTTACAAACAACAAAAAATGATCTAAAATCAGTTTTAATAATTAATGATTGATGTATTTTGGGGAATCTGATCCAAGATCAGCCCTGCTGCTGTCCATAGCATTGAGGGATTATTTTACTTCTCTGGGATGGAGAGAGTGTCTGTAAACGATTCAATTCAGACATCGAGGCAGGCGAGCCCTACTTCTGTCATGGCTGCCACAGTCAAGAAACAGATTTACTGTGACATTAAGAGCAAACAGAGTCACGGTAACATGTTTCCTCATTAATAAATGAGGTTTCACTAGTGTGATTTACTGTTTGTGTGATATGCACTGTCATAAACCTTTTTCATATCTATATGTGACATTAGGGATTTGTAACAGACCAAATATGGCCATAATTTCATTCCCAAACTAAGCTGCTCCCCCTAATCTGTCAATTCAGAATGATGCTATAATATGTACACTACAGTAACAATTGTAGTAAGTTAGTCAAGTATGTTTTTATACATTGTAGATGCAAAGTAATGTACATTCAATAAAGTAGAGTTAAATTATTTTTCTCTTACCTGACACAAAATCCATCACTAGGACATTTATGGGCAGCCCCCCCAACCACATCAACTCCCCTAGCATTCACCAACATGCCCCAACCACACCAACTCTCAAAACACCCTACAAACACCACCAGCATCAACCATGAGCTCTTACCAACCCCCACCAACCCGCCTCAACCTCAGCAGCTCTCTCAGCCATCCAACCCCACTCCCATGTCTCAACCAAGACACTCCAACCCCCATCAACCTCTCCAGCCTTCACCAGCCTCCACCAACCCCCTTAACCCTGTCAGACAATCTAGACATTAATTGGCTGACCATAACCTCACCGACCACCCCCTCAGCCTCCACCTCAGCCCCTCCATCCCCAAGTTGAAATGAGCTCCCTCAGCACCCAGCATCCCCCACAACCCAACAACCCTCCCAATCTCCACCAGCCTCCACCAATCCCCTCAACCCCCAGTTTCCATCAACCACCCCAGTAACAACCAGAAAATTTCTACAGCCTCCACCAACTCCCACCCAGTCCCCCCAGCCACCATCAATCCACTCAACCCCCCAATTTCCACACCAGCCCCACCTTTTTTGCTGTACAAGCTCAGAATGTTTTACACATGAGGACTTATGAACACACATACATTTAACTTGTGTAGAATTTGGATTTAGGCTGTGAGTTTTCCTCTTCGATGTTTACAACGGTGTGCTCTCCTTACTTAGCTAAATACACCATGCTTGATTAGCTTTCCCTTGCCCTTGGCTGCTGTTGCTATGTCTAACGAGCTCTCGAGGCCTGAATGTCATAAAGAGTTTACCAGCACTCAACAGAAGGCACTGAAAGGCGTTAAAAAGAGTCTACAGATCACAGAATGTGATAGTGATCCACATAAAAGAAGAAACAGTTGCATTGTTCCTGTACTGCAGGGTACATATATGTAGGATGATGTGAATTTTAAGCATAATGTGTATGTGTATGCCACATTGAGTTTTAAGTACTTCCAGTGTTAGCTGAGCTAGCTTGCAAATCATTTCTGCTACTTGAAATAAATGTTTACTCTTAATGATCCAAATATAATTAAATTAGATTAAATTCTAAAAGAATGTTATTTATTATCAGATATCAATCAGCAGATGTGTTCTGAACTGGATTCTGCTGTGAACTATAATATCATAGAGTTTATATACTGTATTAATAGACAATGTCATTACATTGCCTTCTATTCTATTGAAATGAAGCCAAAGAACCGCTACCATCTTGTGACATTTGGAGCCACAGTCTATGCATTAGAGACCACTCATCCCACCTCGTCATTTCGTTGGCTCCTCATACTTGGTTGCACTGCCCCCTTCTGACAGTAAATCTACAGTCATTGGTTGAAACAAACCACAGATGGTAAAACATTGGTTTACTCAAGCCAAGTTTAACCCCTGCTTTGCTGTTAGTACAAGACTGAGACAAGTACAAACACTACTCAGTACAGTACTTCTCACTCACTATCATTAGCTGGCTGGCTAACTGGTTAAAGAGCTGCAGCACAAAGGGTTGCCCTTCAGAAGCTGATTATAATCCAAAGGTGTCATAGGCGTTTGAATAAAACAGGTAATAGACAGCAAAACTCATACTTTTTGTGAAACATTTTGAGCACAATTACATTTATTAGTATTGTTTTTTTTTACCATTATATTGTTAATAGTATTATAATATTCATTTTTTCATTCATTATCACACCCGCATATTCCTAATCAGGGTCACGGTTAGTCCCCTACCCCCTCACTGGGCGCAGGGCAGGGCAGTACACTATTCAACTAAGCCCAGGACAGGGCGCCAGTCCATCGCTGGGTGAACACAAATGCACACACATACACACACAAACGGACAATTTAGAGTATCAAATTCACCTGACCTCCATGTTTTTGGACTGTGGGAGGAAACCGGAGACCCCGGAGGAAACCCACGCAGACACGGGAAGAACATGGAAACTCCGCTCAGATGCGGACTCGAAACCAAGACCACAGCGCTGAGAGGCGAACGTGCTAACCACTAAACCACCGTGCCGCCCATATTATAATATTATTATATCATTTCAAAAGTAGCACCATAAAACACATCTAGACCTTTGAACTGTCACCTGCGAATTAATTTTTGAACATGTGGTGGGAAAACCTGGCAACCCTGGCTGCACAGACATCTTCCACCCAAAACTATGTAACCACACCCTTTTTAACAATATAGCAGAATAACATTTTAAATACAAATTTCTGTGGAAAATACTACACAGTAAATCTGCCAGTGTTAAATCAACACTATTAGAGTTAAATTAGCACTGAGAGTGTTACATTTTGACCCCCTCAGTGTTAACTTAACTCTAATAGTGTTGATTTAACACTGGCAGATTTACTGTGTATTGTGACAATATAAGCAGAGGGAGAACTAACTGCTACAATCAGAGACTGTAGACAGAAAGGCTGGGAATGAGCGTAGCTACACATCATACTGCAGTCAGGAGGGGTGCAAGACCTGTGGTTCTCTCATTTATACAGAGGCACAGTTATTGTGTAATATACAGTATATATATATATATATATATATATATATATATATATATATAACATTTACAATAACTAAAAGGTTGGGTGACCCCTGTGTGACCTTTTTTCCTCTTCTTTCTTGTATCTGATAACATATTGACATAACTAAATGCATCCATTTATTATTTCATTCATTCTATTCATCTATTTTATTTGTTATTGATGTAGTTTTCCTAAATGGTACTTTAATTTATAGGTGTGATTTACAATGAGGACATGTCCTCACTACTTTCTGAAATGACTGATTGTGTCCCCAGCACTTTTCAAAAGTGCTCACGGCATCACTGTCTACTTTTTTGGTTCCTGTGGGACTGCTTTTGTTGCAGCACCATTTTTGACACTTAACCAGACTCACCTGCTCCATCACGACACAGAAAACAGATTATTATCTGATCACTTATATGTGTAAATAACAAATGCAGAGTGAACCTCTTCGTTTCAGAACCAGCACTGTTTTTGAAGGGAATTTTAATTTGAGGGGCAGTGCAATGCAACACCCTGTCAGCATTCACATCCACGACACTTTTTAAAGCAAAGTTATGCCCCTGCTTCTACCTCTTTTCATAGAACCTGTGGTTCATTTTGGCACCCAAACAGTCAAATTAGTGATTAATATACATTAGCTCATTAATAATAATTATTAATAATCACTGTCATGCTGGCTTTATGAATAGGATGTCATTACTGTGCTGAAAATGGTCATGGTGTAATTAAGTGAGTTTTCTGAATATGACCCAGTGAGAGCTGGAGTACATTTTTTTTATAAACTACTATGAAATAGATCAAATAAAAGTAAAAGATTATTCACCATTCTAGTCTAGAAATAGTCTGGAAACTTTCAATAGTATCCACTAGTTCATATTTGATAAGATTAACAGATTGTTGGAGGACCTACTACAGCAAGAGCCAATAACAAATGTACAAAAATTATATTTAGATTACTGCATATAAGGATATATGCAGGATATCAGCCTTTGAGGTGTTCGGTTTTACCAAATTAATGGGTGAGGCATAGGCAAAGAATTCTGCGACATGAATTGGAGTGGAGTTTCCACTCCAAGTCAAATAATATGCAGTATACCAAGTATAACAATAAATGTATCCCATATACAAATATGATATTGGTTATGTCTTTAATGACAAAGACTTTGATGACGTTTAATGATTTTAATAATAACAAATATATATATATAAATTCTCAAATGTGGCTCAGCCAATAAGATTACAAAACACATACACTTTCTTTTTTAAAGGGATCAGGACATCATTATTCACCACTTTGGTGAACCAAAATATAAATTGTCTGTTATTGTCTTAATTGCCTTTACAATAAAGATAACATTGCTAACACTACTGCTGTGCTTTAGCCTGTAGTCTGCTATCTTCAAAGCCTACCTGACCAGTGTCCAGTGGAAGCCCCAGTGCGGTCAGTGCAGGTATCGCTGACCGGCCTGAAGACAGTCTCCCAGCCGTTATTGGCATAGCGCCAGTTGTGCGATTCGAGGATGAGTGTGCGCTGAGTGCCGTAAGCGATCATAAAGCAGTAAACCACATGGTGCAGCTGGCAGCCATAACCACAGCCCTTATTAATATTACACACCAACTTACGTGCTTTACTACAGTCCGGGGGATTCTGGAGAGAGAGATGGAGAGAGAAAGAGGAGGAGGAATGGAATTTATAGTGTTGAATGAGCACAGAAACTTCAAATAGAATTGATCATATAAACCATGTAAAAATGTCACACATAAACACATCATTAGCAGAATTAAATCATCATGCAAAGACTTTTTTTTACATATAATTAGTAATTACGCACTGATGATGTCAATCAAGAAATCTTTTATTAGAACTGTACATACACAGCTAACCTTGCTAACAAACATTACAACTCAATAGTCACCTAAGTTAGCCCAACTGTTTCTGTGATAATACATAATCAGATCTCTATCCCCACTAAAATCTCATGCAAATCACGTAGGCAATTAGCCAAAATATTTCTGGAGTTTCTATACCTTAGAACAAACACTAGAATAGAACAGTCACCTAAATAGCCATCTCGATGAAATTACAACACCAGAAATCTCTCAAACCTCATTCAGATCTTATCGAAGGTCTCAAAGACTAGTTAATGTGGATTATTATGACTGAGAGCCTTATAAATGAATAAATTCTCAAATAGTCATGACACAATGCAGGGAGTAATTTTTTAAAGCACACAGACGTCTTTCTCAAAACTCATAAACACACAAGAGCTCCCTCTTCTAACATTTAGCATTGTTTGATTGAAATAGCTGTATTGTGAAACAACAACTTTACAGGGGCACCACACATTTTAGGGGGGTACCATGCGCCCCTTTTCATCCCTTTTTTGAGCTTGAACATACATTTTATTACTGTTATTAATTATTAATAAATATGGACAAATTATGATTTATAATTTATTAATAATTACTACAAACCGGATTCCAAAAAAGTTGGGACACTAAAAAAATTGTGAATAAAAACTGAATGCAATGATGTGGACATGGCAAATGTCAATATTTTATTCATAATATAACATACATGACAGATCAAAAGTTTAATCTGAATAAATGTAACATTTTAAAGGAGAAATATGTTGATTCAAAATTTCACAGTGTCAACAAATCCCAAAAAAGTTGGGAGAAGTAACAATAAGTGGCTGGAAAAAAGAAATTGAGCATATAATGAACAGCTGGAAGACTAATTAACACTAATTAGGTCAATTGACAACATGATTGGGTATA
>BRDA01049775.1:0-2500 GCA_036984385.1 Crenuchus spilurus
TGTTCTCAGGTCTATATGTTCCCAGTGTCCTATGTTCTCAGTGTCCTGTGTTCTCAGTGTTCTGTGTTCTCAGGTCCATATGTTCCCAGTGTCCTGTGTTCTCAGGTCCATATGTTCCCAGTGTCCTATGTTCTCAGGTCCATATGTTCCCAGTGTCCTATGTTCCCAGTGTCCTATGTTCCCAGTGTCCTATGTTCTCAGTGTTCTGTGTTCTCAGTGTTCTGTGTTCCCATGTCCATATGTTCTCAGTGTCTTATGTTCCCAGTGTCCTATGTTCCCAGTGTCATGTATTCCCAGGTTCCTATGTTCCCAGTGTCCTATGTTCCCAGTGTTCTGTGTTCTCAAGTCTCTATGTTCTCAGTGTTCTGTGTTTTCATGTCCATATGTTCTCAGTGTCTTATGTTCCCAGTGTCTTATGTTCCCAGTGTCCTATGTTCCCAATGTCATGTGTTCCCAGGTTCATATGTTCCCAGTTTTCTGTGTTCTCAGTGTCCTATTTTCCAGTGTCCTATGTTCCCAGTGTTCTGTGTTCCCAGTGTCCTATTTTCCAGTGTCCTATGTTCCCAGTGTCATGTGTTCTGAGGTTCATATGTTCCCAGTGTCCTATGTTCCCAGTGTTCTGTGTTCCCAGTGTCCTATTTTCCAGGGTCCTAAGTTCCCAGTGTCATGTGTTCCCAGTGTCCTATATACCCAGTGTGATATGTGTCCAGTGTCCTATGTCCTCAGGTTCCTATGATCTCTGTGTCCTATTTTCCCAGAATCCTGTGTTCCCAGAATTCCATATTTCCAGGGTTCTGGAAATTACTAGTTCACACTACATAAATTTAGCCCAGTTTTCCAGTCACCAACCAGTTTCTTGTAGAGCACCGACAAAAACCTCTGCTTGCAGTCGAGTTGAGGATGACTCGGGCCTCGCTCAATGAAACTGCCGACAGTTTGTTTGTAATGTAACTGTACACTGGCTCATAGCCTCTGAACCAGCTGTGCTGTTTTGCTCTTGTGACAAAAAAGTGTTTTTGGAGAGCAGCCAGGAGTCTGTGATGAAGAATCGTGTAGTTCATGACCCCGTGTCGCCAACCAGTCATTTAGTGTGAAAGTCGCAGCAACTGAAAGACTCACGATTACTCACAATGAACCTGGCATAACACAGCACATCTGTAGAATTAGGGAACATAGAACCCTGAGAAAGCACATATGTAGAACCAAGGAACAAAGGACCCTGAGATATCACATATGTAGAACCAAGAAATATGCGACCCTGGGAGAACACATATGTAGAACTGGGGTACATTGAACCCTGGGAACATATAAAACCTACTAAGTGCTAGTCTTTGTAGCGTAATGCTAATGATGCTTTCAGACTGAGATATGATGACTGCACTGAAAACCTGATCTGTCCTGCTGCACACATGCTCTGTGATTGGACACAGTGCCTGTCAGTCAAACATTGCCCTGCCAAAGGTGACCATGTTGACTGAGTTTAATGGTGTTGTGTCTCCACACAACTAAAGTAGTTTACGTTTTATAATAAACTAATGTCCATTCTGTCATCCTTTCTTCACCTTTTGAAGGACTTACAAACCAACCAATCACAAAGGCCCTGGAAACCCACCCATATCAGAGCTGCTCTTGTAGCTTCACTTTACTGGTGTACAGTGAGAGACTGTAGCTCTCCATCAGTGCACAATTTCTGACCCAAGAGCTGCTCATGAAGGCTTGTTTTTGAGTGGTGGACCACACACACACACACACACACACACACACACCTGCTCATACTCTGTTCTTCTGTTTTTCATTTTTTGCTTGACCTTTACTGATGAAGAACATGTTGCTGTTTTGACAGAGTAAACACCTCCCAGCAGATTCATCTCTGTCTCTCGCTCTCTCTCTCTCGCTCTCTCTCTCTCTCTCTCTCTCTCTCTCTCTCTCTCTCTCTCTGTGTGCTCTGATAAATAGCTGACAGTGTGCAGAAGATGAATAGATGTGAGTGTGAATCCACTGGTTGAGTTTGTCCTGCAGTGCACCCCCTGGTGGAGGTCACAACCCTAGTTGAGTGTTCTCTTGTGGAAGCCCTGTTGATGGTTATAAGATCCTGTTTAGTAGGTCTGGACAATATAATATAATGTCACAAGGTCTGAGGAGCTGGATGAGATGAGAAAGCCTCAGTAGTGTCATACTTCAAAGAACTATTTAGTTTTATTCAATATTTCACGTACTTCTTTCAGAGCAATTATACTACTCATGGACTCCATGAATGTTTATATATATACTCATTGGCCAAAGACCTTGTATTTCCACTCATTGTCTATTTTAGCTCCACTGACTATACAGGTACATTTTGTAGTTCTACAATTATGGACTGTACTTCAATCGTCAGGACCCCCACAGAGCAGCTGGATCATTCTCAGCACTGAGGTGACACTGATGTGGTGGTGGTGTGTTAGTGTGTGAGCTGCTGGAGATGTTAAACACTGTGTTCACTCTGTTAGACACACCTTTC
>BRDA01049775.1:7500-18407 GCA_036984385.1 Crenuchus spilurus
ATAACACTCATGTTTACTACAAACATGAATCTCAATATAATCTCAGCTATTTCTCATCAATGAGAAAGAGACTTCTCAGTTTTGATGATGTGATGTCATACCGTTTAGGTAAGAAATGTCACTTTTTTGTCTCATCCTATTTCTCTTGAGGAGTCTCCATTAACTCTCGTGAGCCATCAAAGAGAAACATTTGAGCAGTTTTTTTTCCCACTTGGATGTCTTTCTCTGAGTGATATGAATGGTCTGATCAGTGTAAATACAGTAGGGCTGTGTTGTGGTGTTTGTAAACACCTGATAAAGATGCTCGCTCTTTCTGAAGCTCTTCTCCCGAGCTGGTTACCTAGAGTGGATTCTTTTGTCGTCTGATGTTTGAAAGAAGCTGCCGTGCAACATTGTCTCATGTGGAAGTTTTCACATTTCTCAGCCTTTCACTCTGGTGTAAAAAAGAAAAAGTCCTGCATGTTTTCTCTCAGCTTCCATTCAGTGCAAAATCTATAATAGGATTTAAATATTTACGATGGAGCTAGAACTCCACAATGTGATTACATATTTATAGACTAAATTTATAGACTTTTTAAAGCTTTTTTTTAAGGATTTCTGTCATTGTATCAGAAAGCCTTTTGAACTTCTTTATTTCTGCTGTGCCAGAGTTAATCTGCAGCAGTATTTAATGGGCAGTTAGCAGTTGGGCTGCATTAACAATGCTAATAAAGAGAACATATGTTTACAAATGACACACAAACACATTTTCAGTCTAATGCTTATTGTAGTAATTATACCAGACCAAATGGTGCCACAATCTGTAGTTTTGCTTTTGCCCTTCCAGCCTTTTTATTACACTAATGCTTCAAACTCTGCTCATCTGCTCATGGTCACTCTTTATTATGGATTTTTTGATACTGAGTGTGTAGGATTAGTAGTATTCATTGTCAAATGTTGGGTTTCGTGGAGAGTATTTGGGTATCATGGTGTTTGGGATGTTTAGTTTGATGGTGTTTGAGAAAAGTTCATCTTGTTAGTGTTTTTGGAGAAGTGGTTTTCTTTGGAGAATGTTGGGTTTGTTAGTGTTAATAAAAACATTGAGTTTAATGTTGGTGAATGTTAACTGTTGTGGAATGCTGGGTTTGATTTTGTAGAATGTTGGTTTATAACATTTTGAATGATGATGGTAATGTTGCTTTTACAAATTGCTGTTTTATGGTAGAGAATTTATTTGTAAATTATGGTGGAAAATAAGTATTTGGTCAATAAACAACCAGCGAGAATTCTGGCTTTTACAGACCTGTTACTTCTTCTTTAAGAAGCCCTCCTATTCTGCACTAATTACTTGTATTAATTGCACCTGTTTGGACTTATGTCTATAAAAGGCAACGGTCCACACTCTCAATCAATCACACTCCAAAGAGCTTTCTAAGGACAACAGGGACAAAATTTTAGACCTGCACAAGGCTGGGATGGGCTACAGGACAATAGGCAAGCAGCTTGGTGAGAAGGCAAAAAACTGTTGGCACAATTATTAGAAACTGGAAGAAACACAAGATGACTGTCTGGGGCTCTATGCAAGATCTCACTTCATGGGGTAAGGATGATTCTGAGAAAAGTCAGGAGTCAGCCCTGAGCTATACAGGAGGACTTGATCAATGACCTGAAGAGAGCTGGGACCACAGTCTCAAAGAGAACCATTAGTAACACACTATGCCATCATTGTTCAAAATCATGCAGGGCATTCAAGGTCCCCCTGCTCATGCCAGCATATGTCCAGGCCCATTTCAAGTTCTCAATGGAGGAATGAACCAAAATACCAGCTACAGTGTGTGAAAACCTGGTGAAGACTAACAGGAAATGTTTAACCTCTGTCATTGCCATGTTACAAAGTATTGAGTTGAACTTTTGTTATTGACCAAATACTTATTTTCCACCATAATTTACAAGTAAATGCTTTAAAAATCCTACAGTGTGATTTCCTGGATTTTTTTTCTCATTTGTCTCTCATAGTTGAAGTGTATCTATGATGAAAATTACAGACCTCTCTTGTCTTTCTAAGTAGGAGAACTTGCACAATCTGTGGCTGACCAAATACTTTTTTCCCTCACTGTATTATTGTGGAATGTTGGGTTTGATGTTTGAAGAATGTTGAATTTACTGATGTTGTAGAATGTTGTGTTTATTGGGGGTTTTTGGAGAATGTTGGGTTTGGTGTTTTTTTGGAGCCTGTTGAGTTATGATTGTGAAATTTTGAGTTATGTGGTTGTTGGAGAATATTGAGTTTATTGGTGCTTGTTAGAAAATTTTAAGTTTATTGGTTTGTGGTGGAGAATGTTGAGTTTGTTGTTTTTTTTTTAGAAAATGTTGCATTTGTTGCTTTTTGGAGTCTGTTGAGTTATAATGAAATTTTGAGTTTGGTGAAGAATGTTGAGTTTATTGGTATTTGGTGAAGAATGTTGAGTTTATTGGTGTTTGGTGGAGAATGTTGAGTTTATTGGTGTTTGGGGGACAATGTTGATGTTATTGGTGTTTATTGTAGAATATTGAGTTTATTGGTGTTTATTGGAGAATGGTGAGTTTATTGGTATTTGGGGAAGAATGTTGAGTTTATTGGAGTTAGATGGAGAAAGTTGAGTTTAATGGTGTTTATTGGAGAATGTTGAGTTTATTGGTGTTTATTGGAGAAGGTTGAGTTTATTGGTGTTTATTGTAGAATGTTGAGTTTAATGGTGTTTATTGGAGAATGTTGAGTTTATTGGTGTTTGGTGGATAATGTTGAGTTTATTGGTGCTTGTTGGAGAGAGCTGACTGGTCTTTCTTAGAGAATGTTGAGTTTATTGGTGTTAGATGGAGAAAGTTGAGTTTAATGGTGTTTATTGGAGAAGGTTGAGTTTATTGGTGTTTATTGGAGAAGGTTGAGTTTATTGGTGTTTATTGGAGAATGTTGAGTTTATTGGTGTTTATTGGAGAATGTTGAGTTTATTGGTGTTGGAGAATGTTGAGTTTATTGGTGTTTGGTGGATAATGTTGACGTTATTGGTGTTTGGTGGATAATGTTGACGTTATTGGTGTTTGGTGGATAATGTTGACGTTATTGGTGTTTATTTGAGAACATTGAGTTTATTGGTGTTTATTGGAGAAGGTTGAGTTTATTGGTGTTTATTGGAGAAGGTTGAGTTTATTGGTGTTTATTGGAGAACATTGAGTTTATTGGTGTTTATTGGAGAACATTGAGTTTATTGGTGTTTATTGGAGAAGGTTGAGTTTATTGGTGTTTATTGGAGAATGTTGAGTTTATTGGTGTTTGTTGGAGAATGTTGAGTTTATTGGTGTTTGGTGGATAATGTTGACGTTATTGGTGTTTGGTGGATAATGTTGACGTTATTGGTGTTTGGTGGATAATGTTGACGTTATTGGTGTTTATTTGAGAACATTGAGTTTATTGGTGTTTATTGGAGAACATTGAGTTTATTGGTGTTTATTGGAGAATGTTGAGTTTATTGGTGTTTATTGGAGAATGTTGAGTTTATTGGTGTTTATTGGAGAAGGTTGAGTTTAATGGTGTTTATTGGAGAAGGTTGAGTTTATTGGTGTTTATTGGAGAACATTGAGTTTATTGGTGTTTATTAGAGAATGTTGAGTTTATTGGTGTTTATTGGAGAATGTTGAGTTTAATTGTGTTTATTGGAGAAGGTTGAGTTTATTGGTGTTTATTGGAGAAGGTTGAGTTTATTGGTGTTTATTGGAGAAGGTTGAGTTTATTGGTGTTTATTGGAGAATGTTGAGTTTATTGGTGTTTATTAGAGAATGTTGAGTTTAATTGTGTTTATTGGAGAAGGTTGAGTTTATTGGTGTTTATTGGAGAAGGTTGAGATTATTGCTGTTTATTGGAGAAGGTTGAGTTTATTGGTGTTTATTGGAGAACATTGAGTTTATTGGTGTTTATTAGAGAATGTTGAGTTTATTGGTGTTTATTAGAGAATGTTGAGTTTAATTGTGTTTATTGGAGAAGGTTGAGTTTATTGGTGTTTATTGGAGAAGGTTGAGATTATTGCTGTTTATTGGAGAAGGTTGAGTTTATTGGTGTTTATTGGAGAACATTGAGTTTATTGGTGTTTATTAGAGAATGTTGAGTTTATTGGTGTTTATTGGAGAATGTTGAGTTTAATTGTGTTTATTGGAGAAGGTTGAGTTTATTGGTGTTTATTGGAGAAGGTTGAGTTTATTGGTGTTTATTGGAGAATGTTGAGTTTATTGGTGTTTATTGGAGAATGTTGAGTTTATTGCTGTTTATTGGAGAAGGTTGTTTATTGGTGTTTGTTGGAGAATGTTGAGTTTAGTGGTGTTTGGTGGATAATGTTGACTTTATTGGTGCTTGTTGGAGAGAGCTGACTGGTCTTTCTTAGAGAATGTTGAGTTTATTGGTGTTTGGTGGATAATGTTGACTGGTCTTTCTTAGAGAATGTTGAGTTTGTTCATTGTTATTGAAGAACGTTTGCTGTGCCGAAGAACATTTATCCAGTGTACTTTGGGCTGTATTGTAACACAGCAGCATTCTCCAGGAATTTGGAGGTAGGTTGAGTTGGGATTACTGAACAGTGGAGCTTCAGATCTTTTCTTTCTCCAGGTTTTGTGTAAGCTGAGTGAATTTCCTGGCTGAGGTATGTCTGGAAGTGATTCAGGCGATGCCCTCTTTGCCTGTTATAATTAAAGATGGACTCCTGAAGCTATTTATGTTGCTTTGTTGGTTGTTAACATTTCATGGAATGGTCAGTAAATGGGATTTTAAAAAGCTAAAGCTGTTTTCTCCTTTTGCTTTCTGGCTTTCCTCTCCTCCCCTCTGCATTAGCTCCAGCTACGAGTAGGCGAGTGTATCGCATTACGGCTTCTGAAGCTGGTGTGACTCACACACCCTCCACAATGAGAGATATATGGATCCCTGGTGGCTAATCCGTCTCTCTCTCTCTCTCTCTCTCTCTCTCTCTCTCTCTCTCTCTCTCTCTCTCTCTCTCTCTCTGGCAGAGCTGCTATGATAAGGTAGGAGATAGCTGTATAATTGGTGCTAGTCTACATATACACCACTATAATGCCTGTAATGCTAATGATTAAAGCTTTTATAATGAAGTGCGCTCTATTCATGTTCCAGCCAATGCTCCACATTTATTCATATGATTCCAGGTCCTTTCACATCCTCAAATAATTCCATATTAGAGAGCTTTGTGTCATACTTAATGAGGCTATTGACACCACCTCACAAGAGTGTGTAGAGGTGTGGGTGTGTTTTTTTTCTTCATTCTGCCTCTATTTGACTTTGCTCCTGTAGGAGGATAAAGTATTCATTGGACTTTCAAAGCTACGTCAAAGGGCATTTTTTAAAGGGCACCTCCGTTTTTTTTGTTCTTCTCCCAAAATTACTGATAGCCAGGTCCAGAGTCCCTGCATAGCCTTTGAGAGGACAAACAAGGCCAGATCTCCTTGCAGGTCTGTGAAATCCACCATCATGTTCCAGACTGATCTCTGGGACAATCACACAGCACATGGTGCACAAGCCTGAATGTTAAGTCCTTCTCCTCACACTCAGAGCTTCATGTCTGTCTTCTATTATCATTTTCTTCAATTCTGACTATTTTAAGCTGCTAATTAAAGATTCTGCTTCAAAAAAGTTTAATAAGTGTTGAGTTATTTTGATGTTTGAGTCCCAAACAAATAGACCTGAGCACTGTTTCTGTCCTGATGAAGCTGAACTGCAGTCTGAACCTACATCATGTCCCTTTAGTGCTGCACAGCCTGAAATAAATAACTTCAGATCTAAAAGCTCCTACATTTTTAGTATTCAGCAGTACCTGTAAGCATGTGTTATTACATTAGACATCATACAGTACATTTTCTGATCATTTGAACTCTTCATTTTTACTAAAACATTCAACTTTTTGTACTTTCTTCAAGTAGTGGTATAAAACACTAAGATTTGGGCAGATGGAGGATCTTAAACAATACATTAATACATTAATTTAGTGTTATATGATGTTTGAGTGTTAATATGCTATAGTGCCGTTACTACAATGTTGCAAAATAAATGAAATTGTTACATCATAAATGTTTACATTCTGTTTACTAATGGAGATTTACACTTTTTGGCCTTTGTATTGTTATTAATGAGATAAATGTTGTATTTGAGCACTGCTCACAGTCCAGTACATGCCGGATATTTTTTCTCTGTCAACCAATCAAATCAATAAGAAGGCTGGCCTTCATTCAGCTGCTATCATATAAGCTAAGCATGTTCTTGCTACTATAGAGGCATCAATATGATTATCAATCATTAGTAATTGATTGTGGTTGATATTGATGTCATGTTGATAATTTAAATCAATTATTGTGTAAATAAGTTAATGTAAAATTCACATTGAATTTTGACCATCAGCAGCCATTGCATGTCATTCAATGGCCAGCAGGGGGCGCTGTGAGGTCAAGAAGAAGGAAAATTCCTCACGATACAAGTTAATAATAGGACAAAATTCTCAGTTATAATTTTGATATGGTACTGATAATTTAGTTTTAAATTGATTTATTCATAAATCATACAGTAAATACATGTTAATCTTTTTTTTTTCAGTGAGCCACAAACGAGAAACAGTAAACTTACAGCAGCTCTTTACTGCAGAGAGGTCTGCAACTCTGGTTACAAATACATGTAAAATCCAAGAACTCATTCTGTCATTCTTAATGAAGTTTACTTTATAAGCTGATTATTGGATTAATATCCTTATGGGCAAGCCTGCCCACTCTGCAGCTATGTTACCCACATCCCCTGGCACATCCATACAGACCAGACTTGCATGCAGTGTAATGAGAAGAGACCTATAAACCTGAAACTGAATACATTTGGCTGTATTGGGTAGGGTATTATTTGTAATGGACAACGTTTGCATTGGATTGCATTGGATTTTACTGTACTGAGCAGAGTTTTGGCAGTGTTTGCTAGATTTGACTCTGTTCGGCAGGGTTTTGTTTTTAATTTCCAACCTTTGGGTTGTATTGTGTTGGGTTTTTATTGTATTACTTGAGATTTGGACTTTACTGGGCTTGGTTTTGTTTGTAATGGTGTGATTTAGGGTGTATTGTGTGGGGTTTGGGCTGTATAAAGTAGTGTTTTGACTGTAATGGGTGTATAAGGTTTGGGTTGTATTAAGTTGTATATGTTGTATTTTTACTGTATTGGGTGGTGCTTTGACTGTATTAGGTGTTGTCTTTAATGTAATATGTGAGGCGTGGCTGTAATACTGTGCCTTACGAAACTATTCACCCCCTTGGCATTTTTCACAGCCTGGAATTAAAATGGATTATTTGAGATTTTGCATAATTTAATTTACAGAACATGTCTACAACTTTAAACATTTGATTTTCTTTTTATTGTGAAGCAAACAACACATAGGACAAAATAACAGAAAACTTCAGTGTGCATAACTATGCTGCCACCACCATATTTCACTCTGGGGATCATTTCCTTGGAGTGATGAGATGTGTTGGTTTTGAGTCAGACAGGGTTTTTCTTGGTGGCTGAAAAGTTAAATTTTGGCCTCATCTGACTAGAACATCTTCCTCCATACATTTGGGGAGTCCTCCATACATTTGCGGAGACCTTCTGCCAAACTCAAAATGGTCCTTCTTATTTTTGTCTGTCAGGCTTTTTCTGGCCACTGTTCCATAAAGCCCAGCTCTATGGAGTGTATGACTTATTATGGTAGTATGGACAGACACTCCAGTCTCTGTTTGGGAACTCTGCAGCCTCTTCAGGGTTACGTTTGGTCTCTGTGCTACCTCTCTGATTAATGCCCTCCTTGCCCAGTCTGAGAGTTTTGGTAGGCGTCCCTCTCTTGGCAGGTTTGTTGTGGTATCATGTTCTTTCCATTTGGTGATAATGGATTTGATGGTGCTCTGGGGGATCATTAGAAATTTTTATATTTTTCATTACCCAACCCCATCTTGTACTTCTCAACAACTTTGCCCCTGACTTGTTTGGAGATCTCCGTGGTCTTCATGGTGGTGTTTGGTTAGTGGTACTTCTTGTATAATGGTGTTGCAGCCTCTGGGGCCTTTCAGAAAAGGTGTGTATATACTGACAGATCATGTGACACTTAGATTGCACACAGGTGGACTTCATTTCACTAAGCATGTGACATCTGAAGGTAACCAGAACTTTTTAGGGGCTTCATAGCAAAGGGGATCAATACATATGCACAAGCCAATAATATATACACATTTTTTTTCTCATTTCACTTCATCAACTAAGACTATTTTGTGCAGATATATCACATAAAATTCAGATAAATAAAAAAACATTTAAATACAGCTTGTAATGTAACAAAATAAATAAAAAGCCAAGGGGGATGAATACAAAAGGCACTGGAGTGGAGCTAAAATGGCCAATGAGTGTAGAGACAAGGAGGTGATTTTTTGAAGTGGCTAGTTGGTGCATTATGTATACACAACGAGCTGTAACAAAAAGGCATTTCTTCTCCAAGCTGCAGTGCCAAAATTATTTAGACAGCCATTACAACTGGTGCTCAAATCTGAATTCTCAGAACTGTAGATCACTGTCTTTCCGGAGTAAAGGGCTTGTTGTTGTTTACTTCCAGCTCTTCTAGTTCTCCTGAGTATGATGGTAGCCTCTGAAAAGGTCACCAAAAACTCCTCATGAAGCACGTCTACTTCTATACCGCTCATTATCTCACATCCTTGTTTCAGTCTCACAAAACAGCTCTATAGGTGTAATTGCTTCTGAAATGGCCCTTTCATTTTCCTGCTGTGGTCAGGTTCCAGCTGAAGCTGTGGATCACTGTGTTTCTGTCCACATGCATCCACGATAATGGCTTTGAGATGACTAAAGACAGTGAGAATGGACTCTGAGGATATCTGAAGAGTTGAAAGCATTCTAACAGTGGAGAAATAAACCGGTCACGCTGATAAAGTAGAACTCAGACCATCAGAGATGTTTGTTATTCGTGGGATGTGCTTTACAGTCCATTCAGTCATTATTCTAATAGCCAGTGGGGAGCCCTCAGGGCCGTCTGTGTAATGCTCAATGAGGACGTAGGTTTCTAAACATGGACAAAAAGTATGTTGCATAGCAGCCATTTCTGAATTGTGTCTGTAGTTTAGTTCATATTTTTAGATAACAGTGTGTGATACACTGTCAAAAGCCACATAATCAAGTCTTTTCAAGTCAAGTCTGTGTAGTTGTAGATTTACATTTAGTGTAAAAGAAGATGGCAACTATCACAGCTTAAGGGCTGTGTTTACATCTGGTCATGTTATATGTCTGTCAGGATTATAACTAGATAGAGACTACATTCAACAACAACAACAACAACAACCAAACAGTATCGCAAATACATCCAAAACCTCACCCAATAGTCAAATCCTCACCCAATACAGTCAAATCCTCACCCAATACATCCAAAACCTCACCCAATACAGTCAAATCCTCACCCAATACAGTCAAATCCTCACCCAATACAACCAAATCCTCACCCAATACAGTCAAAACCTCAACCAATACAGTCAAAACCTCAACCAATACAGTCAAAACCTCAACCAATAAAGCCAAATCCTCACCCAATACAGCCAAAACCTGACCCAATACAGTCAAATCCTCAACCAATACAGCCAAAACCTCACCCAATACAGCCAAAACCTCACCCAATACAGCCAAAACCTCACCCAACAGTCAAATCCTCAACCAATACATTAAAAACCTGACCCAATACAGCCAAAACCTTACCCAATACAGCCAAAACCTCACCCAACAGTCAAATCCTCAACCAATACATTAAAAACCTGACCCAATACAGCCAAAACCTCACCCAATACAGTCAAAACCTCACCCAATACAGTCAAAACCTCACCCAATACTGCCAAAACCTCACCCAATACAGCCAAATCCTCACCCAACAGTCAAATCCTCAACCAATACATTAAAAACCTGACCCAATACAGCCAAAACCTCACCCAATACAGTCAAAACCTCACCCAATACAGTCAAAACCTCACCCAATACTGCCAAAACCTCACCCAATAGAGTCAAAACCTCACCCAATACAGCCAAAACCTCACCCAATACAGCCAAAACCTCACCCAATACAGCCAAAACCTCACCCAATACAGCCAAAACCTCACCCAATAGTCAAATCCTCAACCAATACATTAAAAACCTGACCCAATACAGCCAAAACCTCACCCAATAGAGTCAAAACCTCACCCAATAGAGTCAAAACCTCACCCAATAGAGTCAAAACCTCACCCAATAGAGTCAAAACCTCACCCAATACAGTCAAAACCTCACCCAATACAGTCAAAACCTCACCCAATACAGTCAAATCCTCACCCTGTACAGACTGTAGTGTTATAGAATTAATGGGTGCGGCTAGACTGCTCTAGGCCAAATGATGTCAGTACTATGAAAACAGTACTACGACGTTCAAAATCTTTACTTTCAGCAGAATTTCTCCGCTTGTTTGAATGAGAAACAGTAAATATGAAATGACAGCATGCTGTTGTTAGGTAACATTGTTAACAGTGTGTGTGTGTGTGTGTGTGTGTGTGTGTGTGTGTTTGCGTGTGTGTGTGTGTTTATGTGACAGGTGTGTGTCCTTGTACTGTTTTAGCTCTGTTGAGCTGTATCAGTCTGGATTGCTCCTGATCTGAGCCTGACCCTGTGGTGTGGATCACAGGGCGAGTCAGAAAGGTTTAGTCCCAGTGGAGGAGCCTCAGTTCGATCCTCCGACTACTGGAGTGAACTCAACACCAGCCTGCTGCAACTGTCTGCCCTTAGTTCTGCATAGCTAACTGAGACACCAATTGTTTATATATATATATATATATATATATATTTTTTTTTTTTTTTTTTTTTTTTTTTTTTT
>BRDA01049782.1:2354-33350 GCA_036984385.1 Crenuchus spilurus
TTTTGTGATTGGGTCACTTATTTGATGGGTTGTGGTGTCCTTTTTCGGTTTTATGTGATTGGGTCACTTATGTGGTGTTGGGTATTTTATTCACTGGGTTAGTGTTTTGGCTTTTTTCTGTGATGTTAGGTAGTTTATTCACTGGGTTAGTGTATTTTGGCTTTTTCAGTAGTGTTAGGTATTTTATTCACTGGGTTAGTGTATTTTGGCTTTTTCCTGTGGTGTTGGGTAGTTTATTCACTGGGTTAGTGTTTTGGCTTTTTTCTGTGGTGTTGGGCATTTTATTCACTGGGTTAGTGTTTTGGTTTTTTTCTGTGATGTTAGGTAGTTTATTCACTGGGTTAGTGTATTTTGGCTTTTTTCAGTAGTGTTAGGTATTTTATTCACTGGGTTAGTGTTTTGGCTTTTTTCTGTGGTGTTGGGTAGTTTATTCACTTGGTTAGTGTCTTTTGGGATTTTTCTGTGGTGTTGGGTAGTTTATTCACTGGATTAGTGTATTTTGGCTTTTTCTGTGGTGTTGGGTAGTTTATTCACGGGGTTAGTGTCTTTTGGCGTTTTTTCTGCAGTGTTGGGTAGTTTATTCACTGGCTTTGTGTCTTTTGGCTTTTTTCTGTGGTGTTGGGTAGTGTATTCATTGGCTTTGTCTCTTTATGGTTTCTTCTGCGATGTTGGGTAGTTTATTCACTGGCTTTATGTCTTTTGGCTTTTTTCCGCAGTGTTGGGTAGTTTATTCACTGGCTTTGTGTCTTTTGTCTTTTTACTCCCAGTGTTTGAGTAGTTTATTCACTGGCTTTATGTCTTTTGGCTTTTTTTCTGTGGTGTTAGGTAGTTTATTCACTGGGTTAGTGTCTTTTGGGTTTTTTCTGTGGTGTTAGGTAGTTTATTCACTGGGTTAGTGTTTTGGCTTTTTCCTGTGGTGTTGGGTAGTTTACTCATTGGGTTAGTGTCTTTTGGGTTTTTTCTGTGGTGTTGGGTAGTTTATTCACTGGGTTAGTGTATTTTGGCTTTTTTCTGTGGTGCTGGGTATTTTATTCACTGGGTTAGTGTTTTGGCTTTTTTCTGTGGTGTTGGGTATTTTATTCACTGGGTTAGTGTTTTGGCTTTTTTCTGTGGTGTTAGGTAGTTTATTCACTGGGTTAGTGTATTTTGGCTTTTTTCTGTAGTGTTAGGTATTTTATTCACTGGGTTAGTGTTTTGGCTTTTTTCTGTGGTGTTGGGTAGTTTATTCACTGGGTTAGTGTTTTTTGGCTTTTTTCTGTGGTGTAGGGTTGTTAATTTGCTGGGTTAATGTCTTTTGGCTTTTTTCTGTGGTGTTGGATAGTTTATTCACTGGGTTAATGCCTTGGCTTTTTCTGTGGTGTTGGGTAGTTTATTCACTGGGTTAGTGTTTTTTGGCTCTTTTCTGTGGTGTAGGGTTGTTAATTTGCTGGGTTAATGTATTTTGTTTTTTCTCCATAATTGGGTAGTTTATTCACTGGGTTCAGGCCTTTTGTTTTTTTATTTCTGCAGTGTTGGTAGTTTCTCATTGTGTAAGTATTTTTAATGGGTTATCTAATTTCTCCTTTGGATTAGTGTCTTTCATGTTTTTTAAAATGATTTCAATAGCTTTGGGCAGTTTATCCACTGGATTAGTGACTTTTTACTTCCACTGTTCTGGGCTGTTTTTGGCTAGCTTTCACTACTGGGTTAGAGAACCTGCCCTGTCTATGGGTGATACATACTTATTTGAAGTCTGTGATTTTTTAGGATCAATATGTTCTAATTATTAACATTTATCTGCAAACAAACTACTTTTATATTGCTATGAACTGACACCAAATCTTTAACTGGTTTATATGTAATTACAACATTCCATCTGCTGTTTATAATATGTTCATCTCTACATAACAATTTTATGAATGGACCAACAGAAATGATCCAAAAGTGGAAAAAAACAACTTCTATTCAAAACTTTTGCTTCCTGTGTAAAGTTACTATATTAGATATGTGAGGTTTTGTGCCTTGAACACTTGAGAGAATGTACTGAATACTAAGTCTTTACCAGGGCTGCCAATCAATACAGAGCTGCAATATTCTAGATGGGATGATATGAAGGCAGAACAGATATGTTTACATTTGTTTATGTGCTACTTGCAGAAACTCAGAGTCTCAGTGACTCACATGCTCTTGTTCTGAGCTTAGAGTATTATGGTTATCACTACTGTAACTTCATCCTCTTCCTTTCATGCTTTCATGTAAAACACATTGTTACACCCACCCCCTATGCGCGCACGCACACACACGCGCGCGCACACACACACACACACACACACACACACACACACACACACACACACACACATATCAGAAAGCCCCAGGGAGGTGTAAGACTATCTCATGCGTCTCCTCCCAGAAATACTCCTTTCTACAGGTCAGAGAAATGCTAAAAGAAGAAGAAAAGAGGAGGGAAAAAAGAAAAGATACCCCCCACCACACACACAAAGTCTGAGCCTTCCAGGTGACTCGTTATATTGTCTAAAAAGATGAAACCACCTAAGGGTGGGAGTAAATTACAGAAACTAAAATTAGATCAACTCTATGTCTCTCTATCTTTCTCTCTCTACACACACACATACACACTCATACATACACACATAGCTAATAGTGCATATCCAAAAAGTTCATTTTTGTTCAGAAAGGTACATTTTTTAATTCAAAAAGGTAATATTCATTATATGTAAAGTGACATATTTCAATATTACATTACACAGTAAATATGCCAGTGTTAAATCAACACTATTAGAGTTAAATTAACACTGAGTGTGTTACATTTTGACACCCACAGTGTTAATTTAACTCTAATAGTGTTGATTTAACACTGGCATATTTACTGTGTAGAATGTAGATACTGTTTGAATAGTAATTACTGAAACCACCAAATTAAATATTCTAATAGATTTGTTTTTTATTTTCATGAGCTATAAACCATAAAACAAAAAATGTCACTTCACATGTGAAATGAATATAAAATATGACAGTTTACTTTTTTGAGTTAAATTATGAACATAAATGAACTTTATCATTATTACTTTAATTGTGTTTGCACATACACTATTACTTGTATTATTAATAATACTTGTATTGTCACCCAAGATTAGCTGGAATGGTTAATCAACATTTCATTATGTTAAATCAATTGTGCAGCTGATTTATAAAATCATATGATGACTAAGAAGCATCAAGGAGAACATTTGGAACAAAACTTCAAACTAGCTCACAACATCAACCACTTTCATTAAAACAAGTTCTTCTTAGTCTTTTTTATATTTATGTATATACCATTAAAAATATTTGTCAAGAAAAATGATTTTACATAAGCTTAGTCTGTTAATAATTAAACTTTAGCATAGTGTTATATAAACTGGATTATTTTGGTTCAGGACGCATTAAAACAACAGTTTTTGACATTACTTTTTTGTGATATATATTCTTGGACTTTATCCATGTAATGACTGGACAAATTCATTTAACACATCTTTGTGATGCCTCAGGAGCAGACTAGCTCAAAAAAATATCAACTATTTTAATCAAAACAAGAATTTCTTCCTATTTACAAAAAACAAAAAACAAAAAAAAAAAAATGTATTTCCTTCTCCTGGTGATTTACCACTTTAGAGATTGAAAAAAGTGGTTACCACAAGCCACAATACTGATTATAAGTGGAGAATCACAATGTTTGATGCTATTCAAAAATACATAATAATATACAACATAATCTGTGCACATTAAATGTTTACAATAAAAAATATATTCACTATTCAAAATTAAAGGAACCTGAATGGTTTGATATACTAAAGTTTGTACACTCCTGCTTAAGCTACAGTTTTTTTATTTGAAAATGTGTTAACAGAGAACTAACTTCCCACACTTCAATGCACAGTTAATGTTTTAATGTTATTTAATGTTTATTTGACCTAATTTACTGAATTTAAAAGCTCAAGGTTGGGACGGCGGCCTCTTAGCACTGAGGTCTTGGGTTTAAGTCCCCATCTGGGTGGAGTTTCCATGCTGTCCCCATGTCTGTGAGAGTTTCCTCCAGGATCTCTGGTTTCCACCCAGAGACCCCAAAAAACATGGAGGTCAGATGAACTGGTTACTCTAAATTGACCCGGTGTGTATATATATGCCCAATGATGGATTGGCACCCTGTCCTGGCTATGGTTAAAATAGTATAATTCCCTGCCCAACGCCCAGTGAAGGGGTAGGGGGACACATTGTAACCCTGACCAGGATTAAGTGGATAAGAAGATGGATGGATGGAAAATATATATAATTTTTTTTTTTAAATTTATATAAGGAAATACAAGCACTGGAAGTACTGACACGTAAGAGTACTGAATTACTGTGTTGTATTAATAAAGACATCTTAAATGCTATGGCTATATAGAGCTACATCAAAAAATATTATTGTAAAATTCACTGATGTTCATATTTTATTTTAAAAAGATAAACAGTCATATACTTTAAACTTATTCCTTCAAAAGTGACATTTCAAGTCTTTTGTGTTTTCCTGTTGATACGTTTGACTTATTGCTCATAAAAATCTGAAATCCAGAATCTCAAATTATTACAATATTAAATTTTGAGTAAATTACTATTTTAAAAAAGTTTAAAAAATATGTCACTTTATATGTAATAAATATAAAATATATGACAGTTAGTTGAATTAAGTTATAAACAAAAATGAAATTTTTCATGATTTTCTCATTTTTTAACTAGTAGTTATGACTCTCTACTCTCTTTATTATAGTGAAGTATAGTGAAGTCTTCTATCACTATGACCTCCCTGTGCTCAGGTCTTAGTCTGCTCCGTTTCCATATCAACCTGATGTGTGTGCTTACAGTGGTATATTCCTCCAGGGGGAAAGAGGACAGAGAGAAACTGGACACCAGAGCAAGCCAGACACACCTACACAGAATTTGAGAGCATGTGTATATTAGTGTGTGTGCGTGTGTGTATGTATGTGTGACCGTGTGGGAGTGTATACATGAATGTGTGTTTCACCATGTGTGTGTGTGTGTATTTGTATGTCTGTATGTGTTACAGTATAAACTGAAACTTTATATAAAAAAGCACTCTAGCATTAAAGTGCCCCTTTCCCCTCTGATTGGAAGAGACAAAAAATGCTGCTTAATTATTCATGAGGCCTTGTGCTTGTGTCAGCTCCTCGTTAATTATTTAAATTAATCTCATTAACGAGGGGCCGGGTTTCAGCAGCATTTAATTAAATGATGAATTGCTTCCCAGATGTCGACGTGCTTGTTAAATAATGTGCTCAGTCTGGACCCAAAGTGTCCTTTCAGGCCTTCACCCAAAACCATCCACACACTCACACACACTGGAGTGTCCTTCATCTGAGAGATAACTGTCTTAGCTTTGAAAGGAATAAGACATAACAGTGTGAAAACATAAGTGGGCTTGATTATTGGATTAAATGTGATTACTTGCTTAAACTTAAAGTGAATTAACTCATTAACTCATAACAAACAGGCATGTGAAGGTCTAGGACCTTTATTGTCAGAGACCTTAATGAATCAGAGAACTTTCTCAAAGCCATTGTGTTTAATGTGGAGAGATGGCCAGTCATGAAGATCTTAACGACTGACATGAACCAACTTGATAAGTCTAGATGACTTGATCAGAACATCTCTGAAATGGCAAAACAATGGGGTGCCACTGGTCAGCGATGGTCAAAAAATTGTATATCTAAAAAAGATTGATATCTAAGTCACAATTACAGGGGTTAGACAATGAAACTGAAACACCTGGTTTTAGACCACAATAATTTATTAGTATGGTGTAGGGCCTCCTTTTGTGGCCAATATAGTGTCAATTCATCTTAGGAATGACATATACAAGTCCTACACAGTGGTAAGAGGGATTTTAAGCCATTCTTCTTGCTAGTGGTCAGGATAGTGGTCAGGTCACTACGTGATGCTGGTGGAGGAAAACGTTTCCTGACTTGCTCCTTCAAAACACCCCAAAGTGGCTCAATAATATTTAGACACAAAGACTTGCTGTCTTGGTCACAGATGCGCCAGCAAGACGTGCACCAACAATCTGTCCTCTTTTTAACTCTGGTATGTCAACATAATGTTGTGTGCATTGCAATATTTTGAGCAAAACTGTGCTCTTACCCTGCTAATTGAACCTTCACAATCTGCTCTTACTGTTGCAATGTGCAATTAATGAAGATTGGCCACCAGACTGGTCCAATTTAGCCATGAAACCTCCCACACTAAATGACAGGTGTTTCAGTTTCATTGTCTAACCCCTGTATATACACACACAATCTAAATAATCTGTTAGTACACAAACAGTTGTACTGTTCATGTCTTCAGTTGAGCACATAAACAGCCACAGTGCAGATTTGAAAAAGTAAGGGCACCTCTATGTTAATGATTTATCCATCAGCTAATAGTCAAAAGGTGTTTCAATCAAGGAGATGAGATTGGAAGTGTGGGTTTCACAGGTGCTTTGCCAATTAAATACAGGCACACAAAGGCCTGGTTACTGACAAACCTGTTCTTCTCAAGGAAAGACTGGCTAGTGTGAACCATTCCTTGATGCAAACAGCTTTCAGAAGACCTCAGAAGATGTTTTATAGAGACACACAAAGTTGGACAAGTCTACAGAAGCATTGCTAAAGGCCTGGGTCTACAATTAGACAAACTGTTTACAAATGAAGGAAACTCATGCCTATTCCTATGCTCTAGTAGTGAGCATTCTGTTAAGATAATTCCAAGAGCATAACTGGAAAACCTTGAAATAGGTGATAAAGAACTCAATGCTAACAGTAGAAGATCTCCAAAAGACTCCACAAATGGCAAAAATCTGTCTTCATGTGTTCAAAACATTGAACAAAAAAGACATTAATGGAAAGTCACCACAAAGGAAGCCCAACACAAGTTGGACCACTTGGATGTTCCACATTTCTGGGAAAATTGTCTATCTACAGATGAGACAGGAGTGGAGCTTTATAGCACAAATTCACAACAATGTTTGGAGGAAAAAGAACAGTGCACACCAACACCAAAGCCTTATCCCAGCTGTGAAGCATACTGGACCCGGCATCATGGTTTGGGGCTATTTTGCTGCCTCAGGGCCTGAACACTATGCAATCATCGAGGGAACAATGAATTCAAAGGAGTATCAAAACATTTTCCAGGAGAATATCAGGACAGAAGTCCATGATCTCAAGTTGAAGAGACACTGAGTGATGCAACAAGACAATGACCCAAAGCACACAAGCAAATCAACTAAAGAATAGATGAAAAAGAAGATGTTTTAATTTGCTGATAAGGGGTATATATAGTATTTATTTAAATTCAATGGTTCACTTACTTTTCTATCCCACACAATGGATATTTACTCAATATTACATTATATCTGCTTGTGAAAAAGCCATTACAACTGCCTGGGTGTTATTGGCTCAGTTAGATTGTGATTAATTACTAATCAAATAAGAAATCTAGTGAATTTCAAAGTGTTCACTTACTTTTTCTGAAAAACTGAACTGACAAATTTCACAGATCAGCATCGATGAGATGTGCTACAATAACAAATCTGACCTGCAGCAGCTTCATTTCACAACTTACAAGAGTTAAAGGATCTACTGCTATGTTGGTGCTACAAAGTAGATACTACAGGACGCCATCAGAGGTCTTGTAGAGTCCACGACTCCATGCGTGAGTTCACCATGCTGATAAGGGGTAAAGTTTATATGGCCTTTAATGGCTGCTAAATTATTATTATCATTCCTGTTTCGGTACTGTCACTATATCAGTCCATCTGAACACTCCAACAGCATCATAACTATGTGATTATCAAGAACTTATAATTAGTAGACCAGAGGAGGAGTCCGGTTCCTCCAGCACTGAAGAAGTTTTCCCTTGCCACTGTCGCCGCTGGCTTGCTCACTGGGCCTTTGCTGTTTTGTTATTACTAACCCTGTAAAGCTGCTTTGTGAAAGCACTTTATAAATAAATTTGACTTGACTTGACTTGACCTTAATCTATGAGACATAATTTTTTCCCTCAGATTAGAAAAAGAGAGCAAGATGATTGTAATGGTGACTTACAACTATGCATTAGCTCTATTTATCACTGAGCAAACATGAGGTGAGTGGACACTAACTATGACAAGTATCATGTTCATGGAACTATATTGAATACTGGCATTTTATATTAATCACATTTTCTGTGAAAATACACCACGTAAATATATCAAATTTATTTTACATAGCTGAGTTGCCTGTATGAGATTGAGCCTCTCATATTTTGACAAAACAAGGAAAAAATGCCCACAACTGAAATACATATGAAACGATCTGCAGCACAACTACTGTCTGCTGTTCACATTATAGGTTTGTAAACATGCACTGCCATGAAAGATGCTCTGAAGACAGACTGTAGTGAGAGGATATTTACATACAATGTGACATTAATTGGAAATGATTTTGATTACAGTTCCAGCAGCATGCTTATCTTTGGCTTTTATATGGGTTCCTTAAATCCAGCAAATGTCCCATCCTGACTATAACACAGGTCTTCAGCTCTGCTCCTGGAGTAACCCCTGCTCTCTCTCTCTCTCTCTCTCTCTCTCTCTCTCTCTCCCTCTCTCTCTGCCTTTCTTTTTGTCTCTCTCTCTCTCTAAGTACCTATGTGTGAATGATGTGAGTGTCTCCGAGTTAGTGTGTGTATGTGTGTGTAACCTGATTCTCTCTCTCTCTCTCTCTCTCTCTCTCTCTGTGCCAGAAGAAAAAGCTGTGGCTAGAAGTTTTTTTTTCTTCTCCATTCTTCTCTCTGTTTCTGCTCAGCTTTCTTTCTCCAAAAGCCTGCACACATCCCCCTGGGCCATACCCCCTCCCCTTACTCTCTGTTGTAGGAAAAATCAGACTGCATTAGGTAGGTGTGTCTACTGATACACTGTAGGTAATGATACAGTGTGAAGATATGATTATGTTTGCCAAACAATACAGGAGTAAATACAAAATGCCAACACTCAACTGAATAGTGAATACAAATACATTCAAACACACCTGAACTGTGTTACAAACAACAACACAATGACAATCAATGGAAATCATCTCCACTAATATATCTTTATACCAGTTACACCAGCAGCATAAGCACAAAGCATTTAGATATGCTAGTGCTGTCTAAATTTACTTTTATAAATGCAATTATGAGTAAAAGGGAGCAGCCTGCTCACCTCTTTCTTATTTCTCTTTTCTCTCACTCTCTCTGTCCCAGAAAACAGAGAAACGTTGTATTTGTTAAAATGACTGGTTGGAATCCAGACTAGACCGAAGGGTCAAGAGGGAAAACATCAAGAAAAAACTTCAAATCTGCTGCCAAACAAAGTCACTCTCAGCAGAACTGCAAACTTCATCATCTACATCCGTCCACTCCAACAAGCTTCATCCTTCACTGACCACACTGAAAACAGTGCTGCACTGAACTGTCTTTATTCAAACTGTGTACATCATTTCACATGATTATAAATCTGTTTCTCTCATTCATATTTCAATCCAGTAAATTCAGTGCCTCCTTTTCTTAAAGGGGCTCAGACACTACACTTTTGCACCTTTCTGACCCATCAACAGCTTTGTATGTCAACGATTTCCAACAGGGTGTTGTCATTAAACATGCTGTTTTGTCACTGATATACACAAATATAGCTCTGTTCCAATTACTTGTGCTGTATTGAGTTTTATTTAAAAAGCATTTTCATTAAAATTCTATTTCTTCCAGTGATTAAACTGTTGTCGGCTGAATAGGTGAATATATGTAAATATGTACAGTATGTAGGTAAAGCATTGGTGACATCACAAAAGTGATTCATTCAAAACTAGCTGTTCTTGTAGTTTAATTTACATATAACAACTGTATGGGCTAATAAATAGTATGTGTATGTCAAAGAAGAAAGAACGTTTTCTATTATCTGGGCTCTTAAAGTTGGCTTATCATGAATTTTCAGTCACGCTGGTCATTCTGTGAACCTTACCAGTACTTATATTGACCATCTAATACAAGTACAGTCTGCAAGGCCAAATCAGCAGAACCCTCACACACTCCACACACACTCTCAGATTCACATCAGTGATGATGGACTCGGAGCACCACCCAAAAAAAAAAACAAAAAACAAAAAAACACTGAAAGCCAAATGCTGCTGTCAGCAATCACAATCACACGCCATTAATCACTGCCACTGAAAATCTGAACTATTAATAGAAGAAAATGTAAATAACTCGAAGCACAAGGAAACTTTACACCTGTTACCCTGCCCTGTCTTACAGCCACAGTTTAGCTTCACCATAACTAAAACACACACTCTCCCCCTCTCGCCCCCACACACAGAAACAGAGAGGTACATTTCAGTAAATAAGAGAAGTACACTGCAAGCGCATGTATAAGGCCTCCACACTTCAGTTTCTTAATCTAAAAAAGAATGAATATCTTAGGATTATATTAGGTTAAGTAGGTAATAATAATAATAATAATAATAATAATAATAATAATAATAATAATTATAATAATTATAATAATAATAATAATTATTATTATTGTTATTACTGTTATTTAGTAGCAGTAGTAGTATTTTATAAAACTGTTATAAAAATCAGTTATATAAAAACTGTTATAAAAAGTGTTTTGTGACACAAATGTTCTTCATAATGCAAGTAAATATAATTTGGATCAAATCTATTGGTCCATTAATTATAAAATGTTCACACAATAATGTAAAGGGCAGCTGAACTGGTGTTTTAAAAAATGAGGTTTTATATCTTTATCTATATCTTATATCACAGTGATAATATACAAAATACATTTGCTAGATTGATAGGGACACATACATAGATAGGTTAGCCAAGGGAAAAGGAGAAAAAATGGTAGAGAGAGAACGCAGACAGAGAGAGAGAGAGAGAGAGAGAGAGAGAGAGAGAGACCAAACCCATGATAGCCATATGGCTACTGTGTTCGGCACCTCAATCTTCATCTGCTGAGAATTAAAACTCTGCCCACTACATGCCTGGGTGGCCTTCACACACAAACACACACACACACACACACACACACACACACACACTTTCTCTTGCTCTCTCTGTCATCATCCACTTAATTACAGGCAGTAGCGCAACAACATACAAAAACAAAATTACAACTAAATCATCCATTAGTGAAGAACAGCAAATAGCTGACTGCATTGTTTATCTATTGTTTTATCCATAATTCAGTAAATATCCTGAACGTTTCTGACAATCAGTCCAAAACAATAAAAAAGCAGATTTCTTGACAGCCTTTCTAATTAAATTCAGATACTTTAAGATCCCTCATTACTGACACAGGTGTTCAATTACACTCAAACAGCTTGTATAGGCTCCATAGAAAAACACTGCCAACAGAATGCCAGGGATGCTCTGGAACAGCCAAATCTATCCAAAGGCTACCCTACCCAATACCAAGTCAGTCAGAGGCATATAAAGCCCCCTCCACAGAACTGTGAAACTGTTCTCTATAGTGATGGAGCCCCATCCAGTACTTCTGGGATGTGTTGGTGTGGTGTTTACAGTTCAAAGATAATCAGTACTTCTGCTCGTGATTGAATGCATTAAAATCCTCACATCAATGTTCCAACATCAAGTGTACAGCCTTCTAAGAAGAGTAAATGAAGTTACTGCTGCAGTAGAACCTTAATTAACACCCTTGATTTCAGATGAAACACTGTTGAGCCAGTGTAAGTCAAACTGTTAATGAAACCACAATGTAAGCTTACAGATGTGTGTGTCTCTTACCACCTGCTCATTCAGCTCCTGTGTATTCTCCATCAGTTGAATGCTTCCACCCTCTTTACCTTTTTTCCAGATATCTGTGGACACACGTACATATTAACCCTTTAAAAACTATTTTTATTTTTGTATTTACTCTTCTTACCTTTAACAGTGTTGCTGCTTTATTTTATTATGTAAAATGAACAAAAACTAACAAGACAGTAAAGGATGCTGGGGAGTGTAGTTCTTCTGTCTTATGAGTCTGCTCAGTTGAAGCAAAGGTTGACTGAACAATACAGAGCTACATCAGAAAATGTAAATGTTGTGAAAAAGTTCACTGTTGTTCATAATTTCGTTCAAAAAGGTAAACGGTCATATTGTATAATCATTACATATAAGTGACATTTCAAGCTTTTTTATTTATTTTTTTCTGTTGTCAAAAAGAGAACATTTTGAGATTTTGGGTAAACTTAAAAAGTATCAACATTAAAACCCAAAGGCTTGAAATATGTCACATATACCGTATGACATTGGACCTTTTTTTATTTAAATTACGAACACAAATGAACTTTTGCATATAAAACAATAATATAAAACTGAAAAGCAATCACAGCAATCACAAACTATCATTTATACCAGACCCTCCCCCCAAAACAGATGAATAGGAATAGACTTCATCGGCTTTTAATCTGATTAAACAGATCAATCAGTAAGCATTTCCATACAAATGTGAACTGAGAATCAAAACCACTTCAGTGCATCCAACAATAAAGACAGTTTCTTCTGTACAGTGCTACTGCATCATGTGCTCTGTCTGTGCATGTTTGTTTGTTTTTGCAGGTGTATGTATGTGTATGCGTGTGTGTGTATGGGGAAGAAAGTATGTCTGGTGGCTTGGTATCACAGCAAGGCTGAAGTGAATATCATTTACAGATGGAAATAATAAACAATACAAAGAGAAAACACACCAGCAGACACACACACACACACACATTCACTCCAATACACACACTTGGGTGAACTGCTATTCAGGATGCGGGATACATATTGTCCCTGTAATATGAAAAGCACACACCTCCATGTTTTTCCTTTTTAATTTTTGTAAAACATGTGAACACAGTAGCTGCTCTTTATGTAGTGAGAATGTATGAAATGCTCCAAAACTTGCTTTGAACTGAATGTCTTTATGTTAAATCATATTAATAGTTGTGAATGGTTTTGTCTTCATCTGTAAAATTATCATTTTGGACATATATGTTTTATTTTATTGATTTTTGGACAATATCAATAAGTTATTCCATAATAACATATGGATAAGTATCTATGTGATAATGTGTCCTATATGTATTACAGGTACATGTCTATACATACAACTATATACTACATATGTTAGTTCTTTTGTCATTGTGCTACAACATCAGGACATTTCTGTCCTGAAAATGTACAAAAACAAACAGACACATACACACCTACACAAACACACACACACACATACACACACACACACACACACACACAAACTTATATACACCCAAGTTGACCCGGTTACAGTGGTGTTAATATAGCAGCAGCCATAAAGCACACTGAAGCTCGTCTTAGCAGTGACTGAGAGTCTGTTCATCTACACTGCAATTCAAAAGTTTGGGGACACCTTATCTGGCTTGCACTTGGACTTTTCTTACTTTTCAAATAAACAAGATTTTTTTTATTTTATATTTATATCTAAAAAATACATTATCTATCTATTTGTCTGTCTGTCTGTCTGTCTGTCTGCTTGTCTAATTGCATACATAGCACTAAACAATCTACACACTGTTTTATATAACTCCCTTTCAAAGACATGTAATAATCATTAAGATTGTCTTACTTCAGTGATTAGTCATTAGGGTAATTAAAAAACGTAAAATGCATATTTTAAATTTTCCTATAGTCTCACTCTCACAGTAAGAAGCAAGGGTGGATGGACACGCCCCAATCTTCTTAGTTTTACCCAATGAAGCATTTTAGTAATGTTGGTTTTATTTATAAGATTTATTGTTTACTTAGTTTCTATTTCAATATTCTATGAATTGTGACAACAGTCAGTCTGCAGATTATTTTTAAATTCATTTGAAATGCTAATAAAACTGACAGTGAAAGCCTTAATACTAATTCTTCTATAATATAACCATTTCACACCAGTATTGTTTAATGGCTCTGTTACCTAGAAGAGAGTAAGTGTGGGGGAAGTCTGCCACTGCACTGTGGAAGTGTGTGCATGAGTGTGTGTGTAGAAGTGTGTGTTGCAGGCTGAAGGGCACATCATTTTAATTTTTCATTCGCACAGTGTCACAGTGTGCTGAAACTCTAGCCTTTAATGCTCAGTGGGGAGGGAGCTGAGCAGCATTGATTTTTACTGTTATCTGTGCCCTCTGAGCCCACTACACACACACACACACACACACATACACACACAGACATGCACTTAGCAGACTTAGAATCTGAGATGGGTATTAACTAGTCCCATTTACTCAGTTCTATGTATTTAAAAAGAATCTGATGGATTTTTTGCGCACAGAAGAAATTGATCATTCAAAGCATTAAACATAAAAAACAGAATATGTGAAGTAGTTGCAACTTAATAAAATGTATATCAAAAAACTGAATTGATTGAATATGCAGTGTAACATTCACAAGAAGTTTAGGGCACTAAAATGATTTTTAAAACTATTTATCTGGAAAGCAAGTGTTTATTTACCCAGAAAAGAAAAACACCAACATTAGAATAAATACAAATATCATTGCTACAATATGGCAGTCCAATATTATTTGTATTATTATTATTATACCTGGTTTGGTTCATCTATACATATTTATGTTAAAGTTTGTTGTTGATGTAATGTAACAAATCCATCTGATGGCAAAGAAGCATGAAGAAGAACATTTAGAATGAGTTTAGGTACTTCATTGTGCTTATCTGAGATATTTTAAATTATATTTTATGTCTACCTGAAAAAACAGTCCTGATTTTACCTGATTCAGATCATCACTATTCATAATTATTACCAAGATGTTTGGCCATGTGCATAATGTGACGTATGTCCAGATGACTGTGTGAAAATTTCATGATGAGTGGACCAAAACAAATGCTCCAAAATTGCTTTGAATAAATTCTCTTCACATTGAAAGTAAATAATGTTTCACCCTCTCCTGTAAAGTTTAAACTTTGGAAATACTTGTTGTTCTTTGTACAGTGACAAAGTGTGTTTGCAAATTAACACAATGTGTTACAACACAGTATTTATCAAACAAGTTAATATAGAGAAAGAAATTGTGTTGGTATAACGTATTTTGTGTACAACCACATAACCAAACTAAACCATTTACTCTGTTACTAGTGTACTCACAGAAATTAAATATATTTCATTATCAATTCCTTTGAGGGGTTTGCTTGTGTAATGTTGTGTTATCTAAGCTGTTGTACTGAGGATTTCCTTATGGTTACACCTCTGATTTCAATACTTCATTTTACCCATAAAAGACAAATAGAGCCAAACAGATATCATTTCCTATTCAACTCTATAGAAAGCTAGTCTCAGATTACTTCTATATTGAATATGTACTACATACACATATAACTTTAGCATTCAGCTTTTAATTTGGGTGATATTTTAATCTTTAATCTTTCATTTGCCCTTACAAAGCAAAATACAAAATTGTAATTTCTTCAGTTTATCAGGTTTTAAAATGAATAATATGTTGTTTTTTCTGATGGAATGAAATAGTCACAACACTACATTTCACTACACCTTGATATACATTTCATTTACATTTATTTGGAGAAAGAAGTGATATTTATTTTGAAACTAATTGCAAATGTATGTGTCATAACTTATTATTTCAGCTGTCTGTAATTAAGGCAAAGCCTATAATTAGCAATGTAGTCATTTTATGTACATTTCCTTTTTTGCCCTTGTGAGACTGATGTTTTAGGTCTGAGTGAGTTCAAATACTCTGTACTGAGATGAATAAACAGTCATTAGAACGAAGGACATACTGAAAAAACATCATGAATTGAACTGACCTGAATGAAATGTGTACATTATATCAACATGTTTTTGTCTTTTAGTTTGTTTATTTGTGTTGATGAGATGTGATTATTATATTAGAAATGATGCATATGATTCAGTGCATGATGAAATGCAGATATTTAATATCACAGCTCTCTATATGTAAAACATAGAGACAACATATGCAGTTTAAATAGAGCATAAAACACAATAAGTGCTTTATCTTAACCATGTGTCAGCATGTCTCCCAGTGGCCTTCTGGGAGTTTATTAGACCTACAAAATGGTTGTAAAGTGCATCACAGACACCAGCACAAATTACACACTCTGCTCCACTTGCACTGTAAATATGCTGTCCCATAATGCACCTCATTCCGATTAACGCTGAGCATTTTTAAGTTCTTGCATTGCTGATGTGTGACATTTTCAGCACTTCAGGACCTGAACTCATCCAGTGTGTGTGTGAGTGTGTCTGTATGTAATCTAATCTGCATTTGAGCTCAGGACGGAGTCGCGAGACAGCGGCTGGTGGCCAGCGGGCAACTCACACACACATGCTCAATACCTCTTTATACATACTCACGCACACACACACACACAGAGTGGGTGAGAGAGGCATACATATTATAGAAATTACAGACATTCATACACACATATACAGTGTCTTATGTATGTGGTCATACTTATATATATATATAAGAAACTCAATATATCTTTTTAACATAGTAATCCAGTAATCTGTATTTAGTAATGCAATAGTATTTGTTATCTCTATTTATACTGGAATTAACACTACACTCACTGTAAGTGAAACATATGTTTTCACTGTTTTAAAACACATTAATTGCCACTTTTATATTGAGCTAAACTGAATTGAACTGAATGAAATTAATTTGAACTGAACTGAACTAATTAAGCAGGTGATATAATGGATAAATGGATGGATGTATAAACTGAACTAATCTGAATGGAGAAAAAATGCATTCAAGAATGGAAAATTGGCTAAATAATATTTACATAAGCAGCATGAAAGGCATCTGGATTATAAAAAATATACTGACATATGTTCAGGAATATCCACACACACACACACACCCCCACACTAGATATCTCTTTTGTGTTTGAAGCCGTATAGGCCCGACTGCTGGACAGAGGTCTCACTGTTAAACACCTGCATAAAGACTGAATTGTTGAAAACAGCCAAATGTAAGTGACATTTGAATTCAAAAGGCCTCCAGTTTCTTTCTTTAAAGACCAGAAAGTGACATTTTTAAGCAGAAGCTAACATTTCTGAACTTCCTTAAAGCTGTCTGTATTGTGAGCATGTGTAAACACTGTAAGACCTGAAGCAGCATTCAAAATTAATTGCTCATTTTTTTTTAATTCATTTTCCCACAAAAACCAAAGGAAGCTAGCAGATGGTCCACAATAACAAACATTACTGATTTAGTAAATAATAATACTGCGGCTGAAATGGGAACATATATACCAGGAGCCTCCACTACTACCTGATGGCCCTCAGTAATCCACCATGTTGATTCTGAAACTTCAGCTTTGACATTTCTGAGCTTCTACCAGCTGTAACGCATGAGCACTCAGCATTAAACGCTTTGTGAGCTTTCAGCAGTACTGAATGGATTCAGCTCATACAGGACAGGGTATTTGTCATTTTGGTTCCTTAATGCCAGTCTTTAATTATATTTCTTTTTAAATGTAAAAAAGTCTATTTAGAGCATTTCTTTATACACAGTAAATATGTCAGTGTTAAATCAACACTATTAGAGTTAAATTAACTGAGGGTGTGAAAATGTAACACTCCCAGTGTTAATTTAACTCTAATAGTGTTGATTTAACACTGGCAGATTTATTGTGTAAAATATCCCAAGCAAGTTTTCAGTATTGAACAAACTGGATTCAGCTCATCAGCCAGCGTATTTAGACTAAAAGATACTATAAGGCCTTGAATGATAAATCCAATATTATATACAATTTTCATCTATCAAGTTGTGTATATTACACCCAAAATTAATAAATCGTATGAATTTAAATCCATTATGCCACATTCAATTAAATAGAGTAAGTCAATTATATGATATATGGAATTTGTAAACATGTAATTGCAATTATTGATAATATTTGTGAGTTTATATAAGTCAAAAACACTCCCCCTCATTGGACTACTTGATGCTCCACAATAAATAAACTATAAACAAAAATGTCACTGATTATGAAAGAATATAATAGTAATCAGCAGCTGAGACTGGATTAAGTACCCCAGGAGCCTCCACTACTACCTGATGACCCACAATAACTCATCCTGTTCATTCTGAAACTTCAGCTTTGACATTTCTGAGCTCCTCCAAGTTTTAATGCACACACATTCAGCATTAAACATTAAGTGAGAATTCAGCAGTACTGACTCATGAGCCAGTCAGTGTATTTGTCATTTGGTTCCTACATGACAAAGCCTGTTTTAAGCACACTTTCTAACTCTAATAAAATGTAATAAATGTTCTAACTTATAAAAATGTCCCAGGTGAGAGGAATCAGCATATGGGCTAGTGTATCTAGATTAAATGAGATTTTCTGAATAATAAAGCCAATATTCAATACAATTTTCAACTAAAATGACAAGTTAAGGTATTCCAATGTGCTTGTTAATACTGATATAATTAAACAATAATGCAATTAAACAAATAAAAGCTTAAATGGAGATTGTAAACATCAACATAATACACAAATGCAATAAAACAATTATAACACACAATATTTGCAAATGTTTATATATTTGATAGTTTATATAAGTGAATATATAAACCCTTCCTCTTCCTTTCCAAAAATGTACTGTGGTACGACCATGGTTCTATGATGGTATTACCATGATAAAACCATCATGTTTTTTGTACAGTACCATGATGTTAGTACTACAGCACTACAATGATAATACAACTGGTTTTACTATAGTACATACTATTAACAGTATTACTTCAGTAAACAAGCTGCACTGCTGTAGTACTGTGTAGTACCATTAGTGCCCAAAAAACAACACAATGGCACTTTTTTGTAAGGGTTAGCTGATATGGGTTACCAGATGGCCCGCAATAAACTACAGAAAACGTCACGTGACCATAATAATTAACGTAAGATAAACTTTTCAATCCAGCAGTATGCTGACTGACACATCCACGCGCACTAGTGAGCAAACTGTGTGTAAACTGCACTCACTCTGTGGGGTCGGTGTACGAGCTCAGAGATCCGCGCGCCGTCCGCGGGGCCTCATCCAAACAGTACAAACACGGTTCACGTGCTGGAGCGAGAAGACGAGCACGAGCACGACGCTCGAGGAGGAGTGCGCGACGCTGCTGTCAGAAGCTCACGAGGGAGAGAGAGAGACAGAGAGAGAGAGCGAGAGAGAGAGAGAGAGGGAGATGGTGTGAGCGCGAGCTCCCGTGGACGACGGCGCGCGTGGCACGGGGGCACTTACGGTGACCGGTTCGCTCCAAACCTTCCTCGCTCCCCTTTTTCTTCTTCTTCTTCCTTTTTTTCCGTGCGCCAAACAAAACACCAAAAAACACCCGCAAACACAGTTCACCGCGCTGCACGCGCAACTGCTGCCTGTGCGCGCGCTGGTTAGCCTCGTTTTCTTCCTCTTTATCTCACTATTAAAGTGCCTTAAAGTTAGGCTCGTGCGCTCGCGCACTCCGCCGTCTGCATCATCATTAAAAAAACTCCACTCGAGCTGCGACCTGGGCGCGCATGCGCACTGCACTGCCTGGCTGGGGTCCAAGCTTGGGATGAGGGCTCATATTAATAGTAGTGTGGACACCGAGCAACATGGACATTAAAAGTGCGGAGCAGCTACTTAAGCTGAACGTGTGCATAAAGTCTTACTCCAGTAATATTGTAGCTTAATCTGTCTATCTATCTATCTATCTATCTATCTATCTATCTATCTATCTATCTATCTATCTATCTATCTATCTATCTATCTATCTATCTATCTAATCTGCTCCACTGATCATGCAGGTGCACTTTGTAGTTCTATTACAGACTGTAGTCCATCTGCTTCTCTGTATACTTTATTAGCCTCTTTTCACCCTGTTCTTCAATGCTCAGGACCGACAGAGCAGGTATTATTTGAGTGTTGGATCATTCTAGGACTGTAGTGACACTGACGTGGTGGTGGTGTGTTAGTGTGTGTTGTGCAGGTATAAGTGGATCAGACACAGCAGTGCTGCTGGAGATTTTAAATGATGTGTACACCCACTGTCCAGACACACCTACCTTGAGACAGCAGCTCATCTGTTGCTGCACAGTTTGTGTTTGTCCTCTAGTCCTTCATTGGTGATCACAGGACACTGTTTGATGTATAGTTTTGGTTGGTGCACTGAGATTTTTTTTAAAACATCAGCTCTGCCTTGTCTAATCCACTCACACCACCACCACATCAGTGTCAATGCAGTGCTGAGAAAGATCCACCCCCAAATAATACCTGCTCTGTGGATGTCTTGATCATTGAAGAACATGATTAAAGGAGGCTAACAAAGTATACATAGAAACAGATGGACTACAGTCTGTAATAATAGAACTACAAAGTGCACCTGCATTGTCAGTGGAGCTGATAAAATATACATTGAGTGCAGATGTGTACCTAATGAAGTGCCAATTGAGTGTATATAAAATCTGAAGTGCCTTGTATAATAAGATTTTCACATAAATGAGTGCACATTAGTATCATTAATATATATTTAATTATAGCTTAGGTGATGTCAGATATTGTCATATTAATATTAATAAACTGCTTCTTATCATTAATTAATAATTAACAATTTAATAATGCTTATTATAGTCTTATGTAGTGTTAATAAATGAAACCGTATTATAAAGTGTTAAACATTCAGTCGTAGTTAAATGTCTCCTGTAGTACTTTCAAAGTGGTGTAGACTGAAAGCTTCAATTTGTGTTCCCTTTGCAGTTCTATTGTATTATATTTTATGACTATATTGTATGCATGAGTTCTATTTGACATTCTATGGAACTTTCTATTGAGTTTTAGGTTCACTTTGAAGGCCTATCAAACTTTCTGTCTGGAAACATGGAAGAAAAATCTGGAAATTAAAATTTACAAGAAAAAAATATTATAATGTAAACATTAATTGTACTAATGATGTACTTGAATGTATTATATTTGATTATGTTACGGTTTCCAGTGAAGGGATGAGCTTTTTTTTGTTTTACATTTCACTTGCTGTCTATTATTAGCATTTTACGGCCAAGTGTCATATCATAGCATCTGAAGAGGAAGTAACATACACATCTGCTATAACCAATATAGAAAAGTCCATTTGCCAGTTCCCACCCAGACAGCTGCCAACTCTCACTTCTCCACACACAGCAGCTCTAAGGATTTTCCTGTCCACTTTTAATGCTCACTTTGACTCGTCGCTGTGTTGGAGCGCTCACTTTGTTTCTGATCACTGTAAAATATGAAGTCCAGCCTGATGCTGTGCCAAGCATTAATCTATGTAAGACAATGACATCACTTTCTGTCTGATCACTACAAATCGCCCATAACCTGACCACAGCGTGGATGACTGCCCAGTGGAGTTATGCCCAGAATGCCCCCCCATCTCTCTCTGTCTCTCTTACACTCCCTCTCTCTCTTTCACTCTCTCTGTGTCTTTCTCTCTCTCTCTCTCTCTCTCTCTCTCTCTCTCTCTCTCTCTCTCCCTCTCTCTCTTTCTGTCTCTCGTTCAATTCCAAGTAGCTTTATTGGTATGACCGTATTAAGTTTAATGCTGCCACAGAAAAGTTTATTCTGAATATCCTCAATAGAACCACACAAACATACACAGAAAGAGAGAGAGAGAGAGAGAGAGAGAGAGAGAGAGAGAGAGAGAGAGAGAGAGAGTAAGATGACAGATTGAGAGGGAGAGAGAAGCAATACATGAATGAAAGAAAGAAGAGAGAAACAATGAGTGAGAAAGAGAGATAAGGGATACAGACAGAACAAGAAAGCAAGAGACAGAGCAACAGATGATAGATGGAGAGAGAGAGAGAGAGAGATTTAATTTGAGAGTTAGATGGCTGAGTATGAGTGTGTGAGCACAAAGACAGGGTCATAATCATCTGCCATCACAGTTTGGCACAAAATAAACTGGCATGGAAGGATATATGGCAACACACACACGCACGCACACACACACAGATAGATAGATAGACAGAGAGAGAGAGAGAGAGAGAGAGAGAGAGAGAGAGAGAGAGAGAGAGTGAGAGAGTGAGAGATGAGAGCGTAGTTATCACATAAACACACTTAAATATATTTAACAAAAATGAGATGGTCATACATATATACACACATGACTCCACATCCTGACATTGCATAAAAACAAGTGCATGTGTGTGTGATGATTGACATCATGCTCCAGAATAAAATGAAAACATCATGCTGTTGTGTGTATTTGAAACAGCAGGAGGTTACTGCTGATCCTGAGCTCTTCACAGCACGTTCTGTGAGAATTTGGCACCTTTAAATTTTAAAGCTAAAACAGCGTATTTCCTCTAAAAGTACGAGGTAGATAGAAATCAGATCTACACAAATACAAATACACCTTTACTCTGTATCTGAACAGTGGAAAATAATTGCAGGGCAATTAAAGGATGTGGGCAGAGTATTTATTTTTGACAGCTGTTGCTTAGAGGGTAAAAAGGTGCGTATATGAGCAAGTGCTGTGGGGGTAGGGTGGGGTATGGGGGGGCATCCAGCAGGGCCTTATTTATAGACCCAGGCCCTGTGGTGTGCTGACGCTGTAGAAGCATGGGATGCCTCCAGAAGTGTCTGTCAAACAAATTAAAAATACTCCAAGTGGTGGCGTAAGTGGGGCCCGCAACTGGCACAGCCCCACTCACCCCCCTTTTTAGTGTACCATCCTGAACATTTACAACACCAGGCCATAAAACTAGAGATGGTATTGGTAGAGTATCCAAAAGACAATGTTAAATGCTCCAGACTTAAGCAGCAGAAGCACAAAATAATAATCTTTATTTAACTAGTACAAGATGGACAATTAATTTGTCATGGTGCTGATATCATTTATAAAAGTAAAAAAATATATAATAGTACTGTGTATAAGCCAGAGTACACAGTCAGGGTCTATGTTCAATTCAGTGTTCAGAACCTCAGACAGAGGCTGTTATGGCAGGCTGGGTTGTGGTGAGCCTATGAGAGATGCTGTGTGATGGGGATAATGAACTTGTCTGAAAGACGGCAGCTCTGATCGCTCCAGCAGCCGCACGCCACAGGAACAAAGGAAATATTTAACAGCTCGTAAATTCTGCTAATATACCGCCAAGAGGCTCAGCTCACACAGACATCTCAGACAAACAGCAAAGAGAAAAGAGAAGAATGTGTGTGTGTATGTGTGTGTGTGTGTGTAGCTCTGGAATTTAAAGGCCCCTATCCTATATTTTCCCTGATACCCACTTTTGTGTCAAATTTATGTGTGAGCATTACCCAGCTATTCTTTATTCAATAGAATTACACTGTCCCTTTAAGACTGATATGTGAATGACCTTGGATCTGATTGGCTGCCATGTATTTTAAAAGAAGCCTGTGCAGAAACACTCTGTATAACTTCAACATGAACAGCCAGTCACAATTTTGTGGACAAAAATCATACAAAAAATACAGACTGTATTAATTAGAGAGTAATAATGTTAATGTTTCAGTAGTTTGAGGGTAGTTTGATCCATCCATCCATTCGTGATCTTCCTCTTAATCCTAATCAGCTTCACAGGCACAGGGCATCTTAGCTAAACCTAGAACAGATCTTACTCAGTGTTAAGTAAATTCAATATAGCTACCATTGCTAAGTTGGACCAGCATCATTGGCAAAAATAAATTATTCATGAGAATTTTTTGCACACAACATTATTTTGGTAATAATACATCAAATTAGTACCTGATATTAATGACTTATATGATTAACTGCCATATAACTTATAAACCATTCACAGTATGGTTAGCTGGCCATGCTGAGAGCCATTTAGGTAAATTAGCATTACGATGTAGCTATGTTTACGTAGCCTTTGTGCTGCACATCATCAATATTTCAAAACTAAAAATGTCAAGTAAAAAGTTCAGCTCTTGTACGCCCTCAGATTGATTACACAATGACATGACTACACAATTTTCATTCACTGCATGTCAAACCATCAGTCTAACAACTGTTAATGTTGAGCTATTTCTAATTAGCTTCACTAGCAGTTAGCATAGCCACATGATCATAACTACAATTCTGCTAAAGCTCCACTTACAAAACTTTAAATAATTACCCACAACTCTGCATGAGTGAAGTGTAGGTGAGGATGAGATGAACCCCAGTTGCCCCCAATCCATAAAGCCTGGTGCTGGATCCTGGAAAGAGCTGCAAAATGAGCCTCTCACTACAGTGCATCAGAAAACACTGCCTTATTATGAAGAAATATAAAATTGCATATATTTGTCTGAACAAGTTGTAAGGCAGATTTCAGTCAAATATGATGTTATTTCCCCCAATTTTGCAATGTTCAGCAGTGTATTCTGAGACGACAATAAAATACTGGTCACAGTGGTCAGCCAAGCATACATGCATGCCTACACACACACACCCACACACACACACACACACACACACACACACACACACATTTTACAGCATGTAAAAATATCTCTTCCTGAGATATTCTCTCATAGGTCAAAGGTCAATTCATTTGTACTTTCACTACAGTCATTCTAAAGTTAATAGGAGTGTGTGTTTGTGTGTCTCAGTGTCTAGTACCCTTGAACTACTAGTAGACAAATCTTATGACAAAGACGCAAGAGAAGCAGAGAGAGAGAGAGAGAGAGAGAGAGAGAGAGAGAGAGAAAGAGAGAGAGAGAGAGAGAGTGAGAGAGAGAGAGATGTTTTGTGTGTGTGGGTGTGTGTGTGTCCCCTGTCCAGCACCATTGTTATTTCATTAGGGTGTAGGATTACTTCCATTAACTCAGCATGTCGGCTGGACCTAAAGAACCTCCCCACACGTCTCTCTCTCTCTCTCTCTCTCTCTCTCTCTCTCTCTCTCTCTCTCTCTCTCTCTGTTTCGAACACATGGACTTTCCATCAAAGTAATTCAAGGCCAGTTTAGCTCTAACTGAATTAAAGGCTTGACAGTCTCTTAAAAGACATGCTCTGTCTGTCTATCTCTCTCTCTCTCTCTCCCTCAAACACACACACACACACACACACACACACACACACACACATATTATGCACACTCTAGTCTAAAATGTGAACATCATTTCCACCTTCATAAACTACATTATTTGAAGGTACTGCTGAAAGTAAGTGCATTTAAGATCATATTTATAGTATGTGAGTCAATATATTATTTACATGTGGACATTTGAATCAAGTAAATATAACATTTTTCAGTGTGGACTTGACTGCTTTCTTCTCTACAATCTGTATTATTGTATGTGTCAGGCACAGACAGACAGATATTTTGTAAAACTTGAATTGCACAGAACTGAATTGAACTGAACTGTTTTTCTTTCAGTTCATGCTGTCCATTGTCAGAATCTATCACTCTTCCAGACAGAGAGAGAGAGAGAGAGAGAGGTTGAATAGGCTCATTTAGACACCAAAACCCACTGAGACTGTATAGTTAGTGTGTGTGTGTGTGTGTGTGTGGGGGGGGTGCATCTGACATAATCATCATCTCTACCATTTTCTCTACAACTTTGAGACATTCCACAAGGTTACTGTCTGTTACATTGAGTATTACTGTGCCAAGTCTAGAGCTGAGACTGGCAGGAGAATCAGCTGAATGTATGTGTTTTAAATGTGTGTGTAACGTCTTATCCAGAATGCAGATCAACCTAACAAAAGAGCTTTACTATCCATTTAAAAAATGTTTCCTTAGCTTCAGTGTTAAAACCTGGCTAGAAAGATACAAGAAACAAAACAATTCCATTTCAAATATCTAAGACATTAATAAGTGCAAGATTATGCTACATTAAGTGCTTACATTGAGTCTTCTGTCTATAATTGTCTTCATATGAAATATCTTGCTGTTGTCTGAACAAAACATTTATCTCATTTTTTTCATTTGATTTGAAATCAAACATCTCTTCACAGTTTACTTTATATAGTGCCTTTTTCCAAGTCGCTACACTTTATAGTGATGCAACACACACACACACACACACACACACACATACACTTTGAGGGACAATCTCCCCAGTTCATGGCCTAGAGTCACTTGATTTGTCCACAAAAGCATCAGTAGCTGTGGGGGAAGATCCTCTAGCTACAATATAGCATTTTGTTTCAGCAACACACAGCTCACGCAAGCCAAGAAAACAGTGCATTAGTTTAAATTAAGTTTCTTTGCCCTTTGGCGCCCCACTTTTTGAATAATTTAGCTTACATGGCTAAGCACTTGGCTAACCAGTGGTACAAACCATTGTACCAACTACCAAGTTGGTAGGGCCCTAGCTAAGTGTAAATAATGAATATAATAATGAATATAAAATTACAGTATGCTTTTATCACTCGTTATTGTGCATGCTTAGGCTGACTTTAGATGGTCAAACTTTCATGCAGTGAGAAATGATCAATGTGATAATGTTATATCCATTTTGATTGGTTGTTTCATGAAACATGTTTCAAAGTGACACTTGCAACTGCCGGATGCTATACATTATAAGAAATTCTGTGTCGTGTGAGTTTCATGCAATTAAACTTGCATGGACATTTCACCATGTAAAGCCAGTCTAAAGATTAAATTACTTTTAATTAAAATCCAAGGACGATCTGTATAGATAAACATTAGCCAGTAGAGATAAGGAGCAATATCATTAGACACGATGTTATTAAATTATTTTTCCTCAAAAACACAGTGTGACGTGAATACAGAAGAATGTGAAGTAGTCCCAGAATGCATTGTGGCTGCGGCCTTGGCTTCCACATCCTGGCACTGATGGCGGTCTCTTATGGAATGCTGTGATTGGACAGCGTTAAACACTCTCCCTCTGGGTTCTCTGTAGAGACAACTACAAAACACACGTCCCCCCCACACCCACACGTGCATACCCACACTCTGATCAACGTTCTGTCTGAACTTTGGGAGTAAAAATGTGCTCTACTGTTTTCATTGGTAATGAGTGAACGAGAAGAAATAAACATGAGGGTTATATTAACAGAAAAGAGCAAGAACAGCAGAGAGTGAAAGAGAGTCAGAGTGTGAGAGAGAAAGAGAGAGAAGACTGCAATCGTTGCCTTTCTCCAAAGCACATGATTCCTCCAACATGCCTTAATAATTTCCCTAATTAGCCGAGCTGTGCTCTTTAATTATAAACTTCCTCCAAGAATCTGTGCAGAAATGTTTTCATTTTGATTCTGTGTGTGTTAAATCTACAGTGCTAATGATGTCGGTGTAAAAGGTCCTCAATTTCTCCCCACCTCACACATCCACCACTGTCTGTGACACTGAACAGGCCTGAGCAAATTATGCAGAAACATATTTTGCACACCATCATTGCAGAAGTCTGGCTGCAGTGATACGGCCTTGAAAATAGAAAATGTGAAATTAAACTCTGGGCTAAGGGTCGTCTGGAGCAGGGCGAACCCCACTGGACAGGACATTCTGGCAATGCTTTTTGACTGAAATGTGTACAAGGATGTGATGACATTTAGTTTTTGCTCTCGTATTTACGTATAACAGCATTTGTATATATAAATGGGCCTTAGACAGAAAAAACAAGATACAAGAGAACATGAACCCTTTAACATCAGTTCACTACTGTTGTAAAAAAGTAGTGCCAGACATTAACACAGACCTTTAGTGTCATCAGACCATTATATATCATAGAGTGATGGGCTCCTTTCTCTTGCTAAGTGATCTCCGCCTTTGATGGTGTGTTTGTAGAACATTGTTCTTAATTAAAAGGCAAGCTGCAATTCATTTTGACTGCTGTACTGTTTAACCAGTCACTGTCTACCAGCCAACCCTGCTGTGTGTATGTTTGGTTTAAAGAGCCCTACTGACCATGAGCCTGATTCATTTCCTGAAAGTGTGTGATCCCATAATTCAATGTAACACTGGTATTTTCAGACTGAAGGAGGGATGTGATCTAATTACTGATCATTCTATTACACACCGAAGGATTGCTCCACCACATGCCTGAATGTGTAGGTCCCCCAGTGCCCCAAAACAGCTCTGACCTGAACTCTACAAGACCTCTCAAGGTGTTCTGTGGTATCTGTCAGCAAAATGTTAGCTGCAGATCCTTGAAATTTTGTAAGCTGCTGTAGATCATCCAACACAACCCACAGATGGTCAATCAAGATCTGGGGATGTCAACATCTCTTTGTCATGTTCCTCAAACAATTCCTGCTAAAGGAGGCCACTGGCATTTGGAAGTACTGCCTTGGTTTGCAGCAATGTTTAGGTAGGTGATGTGTCAAATACACATGAATTCAATATCCAAGTTTTTTCCAGCAGAACACTGCCTAGAGCATCATACTGCCTCTGATGGCTTGTCTTTTTTCCATAGTGCATCCTGGTGCCATTGATTCCCCAGGTAAGGGATGCACATGCCACTGGCAAACCACGTGATGTAAAGGAAAATTGGGCACCCACGTTCCTGTCACAAGTTCATGGCTTGTCCTTCTTTAGACCAATTTTGGTAGTTTTAAACTCCTGGATATTTTTTCTACATTTTGTCTAAGAGTTCATTGAATAGTACAGTTTATTAAGCTAATATACAATGAATGCAAATGATCACCACTCTTTATCATGCAGAATTGACAAAAATTAGAATATCATGAAAAAGTTTGTGTTTATTATTTAATTCAATAGGGTAAACTGACATATTATATTAATTACTGTGAAACCTCCCACCACAACCTTGTCCATGTCTTGTCTACAGGTGCTCTTTGTTTGTTTACTTCACCCATGGGTCATGTCTCTGCCCAAGCCACATCATGTCTCATCATTGCACAGCCCTGGCCCCTCATTACAGTTTTGATTATGTTTGCTATATAAGTTCTCACAATCTTCGTCCGTCATTGTATTGTCAACCTTGTATTGTCACCAATGTCATGTGTATTGGCTTCATAGTTATGTAGTGTCTTAATGTCATTGTTTACTCTTAGTTTTTAGTCATAGTCAAGTCACAGCCACAGTGTTTGTTTTTGTAAAACAAAAGAACTTTGTTGTCACTACCTACGCTGCATCATTCTCTTCCACAGTCTGCTGACAATTACATGTAAAGTGACATTTTAAGCCTTTTATGTTTTAATGTTGATACTATTTGAATAGTAATTTATTACATTTTCATAAGTAAAACAAAAAGGCTTGACTTGTAATGTGTAAAAAAATGTGTAATGAATATTAAATATGACAATTTATCTTTATAAATTTTTCTTCACATTTTTTTGCCACTGTAGGTGACAAATAAGACACCTTGAAAATCAATGTGCATGAAAAAGGCCTTGGCAAATATTGTGATAATTAATGGACAATTTGCAGTTATTATCATTTTTAAAAAGTGGTTGTGAGACTTTAAATGCCAGCTTGTTAGAGGTGGGGGGCTGGGGGTTTGATTTTGAGTTCAAGGGCCACTCCAGCGGTCAAGTGGGCTAATGAATGAGCAACTGAGCTATTTTAACCTCAGAGAGGAGCCTGATGGACAGGATCAGATTTCAGCTAATACCCTTACTGCTTTAACCAAGTGTGTGTGTGTGTGTGTGTGTGTGTGTGTGTGTGTGTGTGTGTGTGTGTGAACTTAACCTGACAGACAGAGACCAATCCATATCCTCAAAGATTCAGAGGGTCATAGCTAATGCTAACGTGGGAGTGCTGATGTTTTTTTCATTAGCTAATAGCAGCTTAAGTTACCTCTGTGTGTGCGTGTGTGTGATTGTGAGGATGTGTGTTTATGTGTGTATGTGTGCGAGACAGAGAGATGTATTGTATTAAATGACAGACAGCTGAATGATTCATCACAGATATGTTTTGAATGTCCATTACAAGATTCATGTCTGTGGTGTGTGTGTGTGTGTGTGTGTGTGTGTGTGTGTAAATTTTTGGGCAGCACAGTAATGCATGAATATTATAATCATGTGCAGGTGTCAGTCCCTTAAACTACAGCCTTTCTATTGAGCCAAATGTATTAGCCAATAATAATAATTATTAGGCAAATGACAATGAACCACCCCATTCCAACAACTCCAAAAGCTCAGCTGAGCTCAGCTCCTGAAAAAAGCAGGCCACATATGTGCCACACTAAGTAAATTGATTGTTTTAATATTTTAAGTTCACTAAACGTTAAATAGTGAGTTTACAGAACAATAACAATGTGAGTTACATTCTAATGTACATACTTATTATTTCAATTCAAGTCAAGGTTATTTACATCATGTTAATTAATGATTTAAAAATAACATTGATTTCATTGTGTTAATTAAGAACATGTCTTTGGCAAGTCTCCTTTGCCTCATCAAATGGACCACCACTGCAGTAATACTATTGATTATTCAGTAACAGCTATAAATTATTCAGAATCTGTTATAAACTAATGTATGTTATGTTATGAGAGTGAGGAACTGAAATATGGAAATATAATACAGTTCTATATATATCACTGTCCAGAGAGAAACAATACTTTCATTACACACACACACACACACACACACACGCACACACACACACACACACACACACACACACTTCAGGTCTATTTAAATGTGCTGTACAAATAAAATTGAACCACTACTAGTCTCAGTTAGTAACTAAATCTATGGTTAATGTGTGTGAATCTCGAGTCTGAATTAGCTGATTCACTATAGCAAATACAATCACAGTAGTACAGAAACCTGCCTGTGAGTTTCAGAAAGATACCAGCAGCAAAATCACAATTGTTCCAGTTTCTCACAGAATGTGATACAATAAGTCTTGAATAAAAATATATATGTGATATTTAATAATATTGTTTGAAATTGGTCAATATTGCATAACCTGCACAATTAGTTCTCCTTTAATTAAACTACACATCTGTAATTAGATTAAAACCCAAAATAAACAACAAAAAACACTTTTTCTTTCTTTTT
>BRDA01049782.1:33360-63360 GCA_036984385.1 Crenuchus spilurus
ATTGTGTTACTTTAGTTACAATAAAAATTTAGTAATAGGTTATTTACATCATGTTAATTAATGATTTAAAAATAACATTGATTTCATTGTGTTAATTAAGAACATGTCTTTGGCAAGTCTCCTTTGCCTCATCAAATGGACCACCACTGCAGTAATACTATTGATTATTCAGTAACAGCTATAAATTATTCAGAATCTGTTATAAACTAATGTATGTTATGTTATGAGAGTGAGGAACTGAAATATGGAAATATAATACAGTTCTATATATATCACTGTCCAGAGAGAAACAATACTTTCATTACACACACACACACACACACACACACACACACACGCACACACACACACACACACACACACACACACACACACACACACACACACACACACACACATCAGGTCTATTTAAATGTGCTGTACAAATAAAATTGAACCACTACTAGTCTCAGTTAGTAACTAAATCTATGGTTAATGTGTGTGAATCTCGAGTCTGAATTAGCTGATTCACTATAGCAAATACAATCACAGTAGTACAGAAACCTGCCTGTGAGTTTCAGAAAGATACCAGCAGCAAAATCACAATTGTTCCAGTTTCTCACAGAATGTGATACAATAAGTCTTGAATAAAAATATATATGTGATATTTAATAATATTGTTTGAAATTGGTCAATATTGCATAACCTGCACAATTAGTTCTCCTTTAATTAAACTACACATCTGTAATTAGATTAAAACCCAAAATAAACAACAAAAAACACTTTTTCTTTCTTTTTTATGTCCTGAATTGTATTATTCTCTCTCTCTCTCTCTCTCTCTCTCTCTCTCTCTCTCTCTTCGTTAATGCGTCCTTTCATGTCATCTCCAGTTTCCTGGATTCTGCCATCGCTGTGGTAACCCCTCCCTCCCTCCAGTCTCTCAGGTCCTGCCGGATGGGATGCTTTTGTATGGCTGTCGCATTTTTGGGGTAAACTGATCTCCTCGCCTCCTGAGCCTCCCCATGGACACACACACACACACACACACACCCCACACACACATATACACACAGTGAACAGTAGGTCAAATTGGGCATTTTTCCAAAAATCAGGATTTGAAGGGATTGGTGAAAAACATGGATGTTTCACACATGTCATATTTTGTCCATTTATTCTTCTGACTTAAGCCACCAAGCCTTGCGTACTTACATGCCCATAGCAAAAGACTTATTCTCTCTCTCCCTCCCTCTCTCTCACTGTCTCTCACAGGCCTTACAGAAAGTCCATCTGTAGTGCAGGACATCCCTGACTAGCTCAACAGCTGCAAAGCATAGCCAGCATGACAGGTAAAAACAAGGAGACCAGGTGTGTGTGTGTGTGTGTGTGTGTGTGTGTGTGTGTGTGTGTGTGTGTGTGTGTGTGTGTGTTTGTGTGCGCGTGTGTGTGTGTGTAATTTGTCTAGTACCTGAACCTGCCTCTCTGATTCTGTCTTTATGACTTTCTTTCTACTGTGTTACCTTTTTCTCTCCAATGTGCTCAACTTGTGTAGTCTTCACATCCTGTCTACTGCCCTTGTCTTAAGAGTCAAAAGTGACCCACCTTCACTAAACCCCTAAAATAAAGCAGCTTCATTGAATTTTAAACTTTTTAAATTTTAAATCTCTACTAGCAAACAGTGACAGGTCATTTTTGACCTGTAACCCTTTAACGTCATCACTAAGTTTAAAATGGGTATTCTTTTTTATGACCAGAATGGAGGTGCGGTACGGTGAGTGGGGGGATGGGGAAGCAATAGTAAAAACAATCAATGTCAACAGTCAATATAAAAATGAAAAATAAAAAAATCAAGACCCCACAAATTTTTTAATGCACATGTTAAACATACAATGAGATGACACTTCATGGTAAAATCAGAACCTAAACTACTAATAGAGAAACTGCTAATTTTGTTAACTTTTTGAACACCACACTCATCTGTGTGGTGTAACAGCACTACTGGTTTTTCAGCATTTAGTCCCATTTATTCCTTGTGGTTTGGCTATGAAGCATTGCTGGTTACATTCAGACAAGAAAATGTTGCATGTCTAGTGACCTCTAGTGGATGTTTTTTAGCCTGACATATCTCTACCGATTGGTAGAGATGGCACAATCACCTTGTGTTAAGTTCAATACATTCGTCAAGAAGATATGGTGACTCAAATGTTCTCTACCAAATGGTTGAGCAGAATGCTAAAGAGTTAAGACAACACAAAAGTTAAAAATACTCTAATCATTCACTTATTTTAAGGTGGTATGGCATGGGTATGCTGTAATACTGTATCTTGACTCAGGGTTCTAATTTAAAGGTATTTTGAAGTCTAAACTACTGGTACTAGCTAATGATATTTTGACACTCTTGATGAATTTTAAAGCACTAGCTGAGAGGACCTGCTAAATATCGTAAAATTAAATGCACAACATACACTATTCTTATAACTGTGACCCTGGCCACGTCCCCTGTCATGTCTATGTCATGTGTGTGCCATGTGCTTTTGTGTGCTATGTGCTTATTTACATTCGTGTCATGTCCCCACCCCGTTATCATGCCCTCGTTATACTCAGCACCTGACTTGTCTTAGCTCACAGCCCTGCCATGCAATTTCATGTTAATCATTGTCTCTATAAAAGCCTTATCAGGGTTTTAGTCCCCGTCTGTTATTGTATATGCAAACTGTGAATGTCATCCATGCTTTTTGTATTTGTCTCCATGCTTTGTAGCATCACCACATGTATTTATTGTCACAGCCACAGTCTGTGTAGTCTGTTTTTGTTATTAAAAGTCACATTATTGGAATCCCGCTATGTCCTCTCCCTCAGCCACACTCTGGTAATAACCGTACCTTTATTTTGAGTGTTAAACTGTGTATATGTTTTTGTTTGTCTGCATTTTACTGTGACTACTGATTTCCAGCATTAGCTAGTACATTTAAAATAAAACTGGTTGCCATATTCAAGCACTGCACCTAAACTGGTGTTGTTAAATGATTACTTTAGTGTATGCCAACCTAATTTCTGTCAGTTGTTCCTGTAGCATACTGTCAATTATCAGTGATAATTTGACATGTTTACCTTTACATAGAAATGAACAGAAAATCTTCTAATTTACAAGAGAACAAATGGGCAAATGCTGTGAGCTGGAATATTCATTTAATACTTGACTTTAATTGAACTGTTATTTTATTGTTTTAATAAGAATTATTGCCACAGCTGCAACTTTGCTGTTTCAAAACCTTGTACTGTGGTTTTAAGGTGTGTGTGCACCCCTGGGGGTCATGCCGTAATCCTGCTGTGTGTACCTGCTGAACGTGGGAGTCAGAGCGTCTCGGGTTTCCCTCAGTAAATGATCTGATTAAAGAAGTCTTTTCAGCCCAGCCCAGCCCGAAAACACACACACATACACACACACACACACACACAGAGGAAAGAAAAGGAGAGAAAGAATGAGTGAAACGAAGACTTGGACATGGACAGAAAGGAGCACGCCAAAGCCTGGAGCTAGAAACTACCAAACAATGACTGTCAAAAACACACACATGCACATACACACATTGTCAGTAGACTCACACTGTCCTTGGTGTTTGTGGTCAGGGTAACTTTGTTGAAGTAGCCAATATTAAGAAACTGCAAGGAAAAATCTGGGAATCTTATTATCACCTTTATTGTGTTTTTTGCTGTGACTTGATCAACATTTTTGTTCAAATATATTAACAAAGGCTGTAAAAGTGAACATATAATTGTTAAAATGTAGATAAAATGTAGCTGTATACATCTACTTACAGCAAAAATCAGGTGTGGTGTTCCTTTTTTGTCCACTTGGTGGCAGTATTGTCAGGGCCTACTGAATTGTGTGGCTTCCTCACTGGCATCTCACCACTACCTCCTTACTACATTTGCAGACGTATATAGAGATTTTGTTAAGTTAGTGATTGTATCTCCATTTTCACTTTGTCTATCTATATCAAACAGAAACTAGCATGAAGTGTCAAGTGAAGATGGCAATGCTCAACAGTATTTTGTTTTGGCATCTTGAACCAGCCATGTGATTTGGTGACTCTCCTGGGTTATGTTAGAAAATCCAATCCTGTTTATGCAAATAAATTATTTAAGTGTTCTTATTCATTAAGAAATACATATCTATAACATGTCCATGGTAGGCACATATTAAAGTGTTCATATTAAAAAATAATAATTAAAATATCTGAAAGAATAATGAAGTAAATAATGTTAAGAAGAATTGGACATGGATCAGACTTAAAATAGCCAACACCTGATCCATTGAAAATACACAAACATCCAGCCAGACATTGATAATTTGAGTTGGATCAGGATCGCTGATATGATACAATCATTGATGATATTAATGTGATATGTTTACTATTAAAATTGTTGATTAATATATAGTACCGTGTAAAGCACATTACTTTTTAAAGTTGTTTTTATTATTTTTTTACCCAATTTCCCTCCCCCAGTGTAATGGTAGCCAATCAACACACCCATCCCTTAAGACTCTCCCAATTACTTGTAATGTCCCTGACTCTACGAGGGTGAAGACTAGTACAGCCTTCTCTGATGCATGTGAAGTAAATTCACAGAACTGTTGCAGATACATTGTCACTGGGAAGGAAATGCACTCAGAGAAAAGTGAAGGATTCCTAGCTCTGATTGATCAGCTAACAGACGCCTAAGCCAGCAGACATTATAATGTAGTACTGATGAGGAGAGAGCACCATCTACTCACCCAGAAATCATTATTACAATAAATACAAATACATAAATGCAATAAAAACTAGAAAAGTGCATTTCCTGAAGGAAACGCAGGATGTTGCGCATTGCTAACATGGCCCACAAGCTAAGGTATCCCAGTTGGTTTGTAAGGTGATGCTGTGGTATCTGTGGTGGTTGCTGTGGCCCACAAGGCGGTTGCTATGGCCTCAAGGCGGTTGCTATGGTCCCCAAGGCGGTTGCTATGGCCCCCAAGGCCGTTGCTATGGCACCCAAGGCGGTTGCTATGGCACCCATGGCGGTTGCTAGTGGCCCCAAGGCGGTTGCTATGGTACACAAGGCGATTGCTATGGCTTTGGAAGTTTTTAGGAAAACTGCAAATCCGATCAAAATTCTGTATAGGAGCCCGGATCATACAATCGGACCGAACAATCTGGAGTTGGAACGGAGTCGATATCTCAAAAACTGCGGGACAAGAAGCGCGTCAAAAATCCGGTGGAAGAAGAAGAAGAAGAAGAAGAAGAAGAAGAAGAAGAAGAAGAATATATGAAAATTGAATAACAGTATATTGTGCATTGCTTTGCAATGCAATGCGCAACATAATAACAAGAATTTCTTATTTTGTCAAATATAGTTTTGAGTCTGAAGTACAAACTTTGGTTCCAAATGCTCTCCTTGATGCTCATGGATTTGTTAAATTCATCAATGGCACGTTTGATTTAACATAATTGACTAAACAAACCAGGTACTGGATGACACAAATAATTCAGGACTGCCTTGTCAAGAAGTTGGCAGAAGGTTAAACCATCACATTCACATACAGAACACTACTTAATATTTGTATGTGTATTTCTTTTAATACTAATGTTTTTCTAAGTAAACAAATACTGAAAAAATACTGACTAAATACTAGACAGAACTTTTGCACAGTTCTGTATATCGCAATGCTAAACAATTTAACAAATTGAAAACTTGGAATGTATCATTTTATCCATCTGTCATCTGTTAAATTTGAATACCATTTATTTATTGGTATATTTATTTATTTAGTGACTTGATACCACACATTTTTATTGGCAAAAAGGGGAACAAAATCAAGTGGTCCAGTCATAGATTCCACAGTGTTAATCATCATTTTTTGTCCGTTATCACTACAGTTTATCTATAAAATAAATGAAATTATTTACTGCAATTTTTCCCAGATATATTTTGATGTGTGTAAAGTGTGAGCTAGATATCTGATTCATTACTGAGGCCACAGGGCATGAGACAGAGCCCATAATAAACCAGTGTTCTCAACCAAAGACTCCCAGTATTGATCTGGAACCAGAGATCCGCCTGAGTTATGACCTTATTAGCCTCCTGTGGCCAGTCTACTCAAAGGAAAAGCTGTGGTATGGATGACATCACCTCACGGTTAATCAAAGTAACAAGATTAACTTTCTGTCAGCGATGTGTTGATATTTTGGAGCCCTTGGAAAGAAAAAGAGCTCTTCAATTAAACTTTTTAATTCCCATAGACCCAGTGCATCAAGCATGTATCTGAGGATTCTTATATGCAATTTCAGCAGCACATCTATAGCTATGTGCAGCAATTATAGGGGTCCATGCACTTTTGGCCAAAATTATATTACAGATTAATTACAAAGAGAACATGGTTAGGTTTCACATTGACTAACCACTACACTCATTGCACTTCCCTAATATCAGTCCATCTTCCGATCATGATCTGCCTTGTTAGACAAGTATTTGTTTATTCCCCATATTCTCATACTTCCTCCACAATAGACCCCCTTGATATACAGTCTGTAACCACTGGCACTCCTGGTCTGGTACTACTCCACACAGCAATATACAAACACTATTTAATGTGCATGAATGTGGCTAAATAAATTACTCACAATAAACTAAATTAAGAGTGGGGAAGGTACAAAAACAGAGCCAGAATGATGGGCTGGTGTGACCAAGGCAAAAGGTCATAATAGGTTGATAAGGAGGATAAAGTCTGTTTGCGCCTGCTTTTATAAGCATACAATTGAAAATATAGACATCTTATATACAGTATATACACTAAAATAAAGTATAGATACACTAAAATACATTTTAGAGTCGCTGTTCAGACATAACATTGAAAGCCAATTTTTTACTTTGGCTAATATACTGTTGGTCCTCCATGTGGTATCAAAACAGCTCTACCCACTGAGTCATGAACTCTACAAGACCTCTGAAAATATCCTGTGGTGTCTGGAATTAATATATTAACAGCATATTGTTCTACAAGTTATGGAAGAGGTGGAACTGCAATAGCTTGAAAAACTATTGATCATATTGAGATCTGGAGAATTTGGAGGCCACGGTTGGTAGGTAATGACCACGGATGACCAGACGCACACTACAAGCCTTGCCATCTCAAAAGATGCTGGGATCCAGCTGTCTGGCCATATCTATTTGGCTTTTGAAAAAGCTACTCAGGTCTGCACACTTGCAACATTTTCTCAATCACAATCAAGTGTTCTCTTACCATCAACTACCGGTATATCCCAGACCTTCATGTGCACCATTGTGTTACATTGTTACTCACTGACTGTGATATAACTGTTGTGAGTGATCTGTGTATGTCCATTTATGACTCACATAAACTGTATGCGTATTTTAACCACAAAACACTTTATACTAAATACTTTAAATAAGAGGTAAGCTACCGGTACATTTCAAATGAAATAAAGTAAATAAATAAAAGTAAATACAATTGAACTACGGTTAAACAATACTCAGCTTGCAAGTCTCTGCACCTCTATAGAGGCTCAATGCAGTAACACAGGTAATGGACAACAAAGATCAATCACAAACAGGTCTCAGAACAAATTTAGAATGTCATTTTGCTTCTAAGCATCTTTTTCAATGAAGTGTATTGTAGGACCTAGATAGGTCATGACTTTATGACTGAAGTGCTCTTGAGTAAGACACCAACTGGGCTCCGTGGGTACCATGTATAGGACTGCCCACTGCTTTGGGCACTTGTTCACTAGTGTGTGTGTTTCACTGCATGGATTGGTTAAATGTGGAGGTCAATCTAATCTATTCTAACGTAGTAGAAGGTAGTATTCAGAGCTGTAAATGGACATTAGCACTAATGTGACCCCACCAGGGAAAACCAGGCCAAAGTCTTTTTTTTTTTCACAATTTTTTTTTTTCAAAACAACTTCTTTGTGAATTTAAGTTTTGTTTTTGATCAAAATATGTATTCCGATAGATATCTGAGACTGATATCTTTCATTTACAGCAATAATACCGAGTGGCTAAGTTTTGTCGCTAATGTGAGTGACACGATATTGACACGATATCTCAGTAAATTGCCCAGTGACTTTGGCCTGGTTTTCCCTGGCGTGGTCACTAATGTTTCTTTCCTTATTCCTGTTTGATCAGATCCTATGTTTACCATCTCTGATTTAAATACAGACAAACCTATTTCAGTCTCTGACACTCAGCTTTCAGCTCATTGGCTGTTTTTTAAATTTGTGTGACTGATATTCTACCACAGCTGGCCTGTAGTATTCAAAATTAAATGGAAAAAAATTATGATTGTGATCGGTTAACCAGCGGCCCCTTCATCTTATCCTTACATTCAGAGATTCATTAGTTATTTTCTATGTCAAGGACTAAAGCGAGGTATCAAATAGCCGAATCCCTCTTGTTACTAAACAATTTGTACATTTCCACCTATTCTAAGCTGTCAGTTAAAGATTATGCTTGAAATAAGCCATTTGCCATACTGTCAGTTAGAAACATTGAAAATATAGTGAAGCATTGATGTTTGATTGAAATCATTTACTGATATTTGTATAAATCTCAAATAAATGAAACTGAGCACTCTGCTTCTGTTCCGCTCAAGGGCGACCTCTTGTGGCACAAGTTTCAGTTGTAAGATGAACCTACATAATGTCCATTTAGTGTTGTTCAGCCAGAAAAATCTAACAGTTTTTAAATTGAAAGCATGTGTTAAATTAAATTACAAATCACATATTTACATATTTTCTGCTAATGTCAAGGACTGTTTCACAATAAACAGCAACATTTGGCACTTATTTTATGTTGCTGCATAAAGACCCCAAGATTTGGACATGCAGATTTGGACAGAAAGTATAAAAACATTGAAGTTTTAAGAGGTTGTCTTTGTTTTCATGACAGCAGCCAATAAAATGTTAAACAAAGGAAAATGCTTATTTTGACTTAAGTAAGGGTGGATGGCTTTTTTATGTAGGAACATTATTGCATACTTATTGGGAAATTATATATTATTTAATTATAACAGTCACACGGTACCTGAGATAAATGATGAAAAGCCATTTTGTGGCAGTAAAATTCACAAAATCTAAGCTTTTCTTTTTTCACCTCAATGTGTTTAGTAGCCAATCAACCCACCAATGACTCTACGTATCACTTATATTGTCCCTGACTCTGGGAGGGTGTAGACTAACACAGGCCTCCTCTGATACATGTGAAATCAAGCCACCACTTATTTTCAAACTGCTGCCAATACATCACCGCTGCACATCCAATGCAATAGGAGGAAGGAGAAGGATCCCAAGTTCTGATGGATTACCTGGCAGACGCCTGAGCCAGTTGACATTACTTTGTAGTATTGTGGAGAGAGTGCCATCTTACCTGCCTGGCTGCCAGTGGCAAGCAGCATGACCGGGATTCGAACTCGTGATCCTCAGATCATAGTGACAGTGCCTTAGTCCGCTGAACCATTCGGGGCTTCAAGAAGCTATTCTTGTGTGTCACTGCAGCTGTGTGTGATGCACTTTAAGTATCCAGTGATGTAACTAATATTAAATAATAGTACATGAGTAAAGAACAAAAAGTTACAAATGTTCTCAAATGTTATTAAATTTGAATTCTCAAAAAATAAATGCTTGTGAATTTTTGTAATTCTATTCTTAAAAATGTTAGTAAAGTACAATCAGTTACTTAGCAGATCTGTATCTTAAGCTTCATCTATAAGATTGGAAATACAATAAGGGCAGATTCTAGTCTAATGTGAAGCCAGATAAGAGAATGGTTTGTTTAAGAGAGTGAATGAGTCTATTTTAATGCTATATAAATTAGAATTAAACTCCCCTGTAATCCCAAATTAATGAAAGGGGGCCAGTTGGCCCCCCTTTTTGGGTTTAAGTGATAAGAGCGTGAAGCAGTGGATTAAGACAAGCTGTTGGAGGAGCACTATTGCTGCTTCACGACGGCCTGCTGCTGCTGCTGTGCGTGTAACTCGAGCCCGCAGCCGTCCGTCAGAAATAAAAAATCATTTGTCCAGTGTGGCTTGATTAAATATTCATGGCGGGAGGGAGACTCTTATCCGGTGTCGCGTGTAAACTGATCCTGCCCGCTCCGGAAGGGCATCGTCATGGTGGACAAACGGAGAGCAAAGCCTGCTTCTGCTGCATATATCAAGACTGTTTCAAACAAAACATACACTCTATAGGGGGCTTTCAGCACCACCACCCCCAGCTCCCCCCTCAACAAAGCCATAGTTTTATGCTAACACACCTGAGCCAGGCAATAAGACTAGTTAGAGACTCTTATTTTAAAGCTTGTTAATTGAACTGTCATTGCTCCGCCCTCAAAGGTTGTTTGCTGGTAACTATTGCCAGGATGGACAAGCTTAAAGACTTTTTAAATAATTTTTGCCAATTTTCTCTCCTTCCCAATGCTGTAGTAGCCAATTAATCCATCCCATCCACTAGGGGGCTCTCCCCATCACTTTGCACTGTCCCTGACTCTAGGAGGGTGAAGACATGCACACGCCTCCTCCGCTGCATGTGATATGGCTACATTTGATACACTGTCACTGAGGAGCCAATGTGCTTGGAGGAAAGTGCAGGGTTCCCAGCTCTGAATGGACCAATCAATAGATGCCTGAGCTATCCACCTGCTCAGAGAGAGCACTGCCAATTTTTGCTCTCTTGCGCCCTGGCTGTTAATGACAAACAGCATGACCATAGTGTCAGCGTCTTAGCCTGCTGAGCCACTCGGGGCCCCTAAAACTTAAAGACTGTTGACAAAATTCTCATTCACTTCACGTGCATCATAGTTGTTAGAGTTTCCAAATAAAAACAAAAGGCTAGCAAGTTGCACTGTGTTGTTGAAGGTAATCAAAACAACAAAATAATTATTAGCCACAATAGCTTGATTATGGCATAAACAAATAATAATAATAATAATAATGAAAACATAAATCTCACATTTGCTCGATCCTCCCAGTACTCTTCACACAAACAAATGTCATAACACCTACTCAATTTAATTATTTGGTTGATTTTGATAAGATGGTTTCTTATTAAATGTAACTGGACTGTAATGCTTGATCAGCAGTAACCAGAAAAGCATGTGTTTATGGGTAGACAATGGGTGGGTCAGTTGCAGACTTACTAAATGCCTTTATATTGACCAAAGATGATCGATCTTTGCAGCTACATCTAAAGCCACACTCCATTATGCGTGCTGGGGCAGACTGCACCACAATGGAGCAAAATATGTGTGTGATTGACTTGATTGAGTTGTCTACATTATTTCCACATAAATAAAGTATATCAATGCTATTTTGGCTTCAACTTTTGACAGAAATGGTGTTGACATAATAGATTTGATCTTATTCATACTGGATTAAAATCGCTCCACAGTAATTACTGTCATGATATTTAAAGTAACCTCATTTTAAGTTTAAAATTAAGATCATGTCCATTTTTTATTTTTATAGAAAACACATTATGAATTAAAACTTTAAGTGAATCTGAAACTGTCAGGGTTATTATATTCAATAATAATAATAATTCTATTCTATATAACTTTATGAAATGTTAAAACTTAATAAGAATTTCATTTTAGGTAGAATTACACTACAAGACTGGAGGTGGGATCATAAGTTTGGGGGCTTCAAAAACCAACATTTAGAAATGAAAAGAGAAAAATGTTCAATATCCCTATTTATTAGTACTATGATCTCATATTGCCCTACAGCAATCAAATAATCCCAGTTTATTTTTGTCTTCCAGTAATCTTGAGAAGTGCAGGACCTTCAGGTTCATCCAAAGCCAGGTGTAGTAAGATAAAGACCCCCATGACACGACGGATGAGCAAGTCCAGTTGAGTTTATTTTTCTTACTGCTGATTGCCTGACACAACAGAGAAGGGCAAGAAGTCTCTCTCTCTTTCCTTTCCTTCACATTAACCTCACTCTTTTGTACTCAATATGTCACTTTTCTGTCCTCTTTCCCACCATCTCACTCTTGCACTCTCACTCATGCTTTTCCTCTCTCTCTCTCTCTCTCTCTCTCTCTCTCTGTTTTCTTAGTTTGACCTTCACCATCTGTTTTGAATAAGAGCAGTGCTCACTTTTGTTTAAAGAAACGCTAAAAATCAGACATTCTCTCTCTCACAGCCCAAACAGTCCAATTGCAGGATCCTGAGCTGGGGAAATGGACGCCTCAGCTGTTCCCAATTACCTCCAAAATCCCCCTCATACACACACACACACACACACACACACACACACACACACACACACACCACAGAGGCATTTGTACAGTATGCCAACACACAATTGTGCATACACATACTCTCAGTGTTGCTGTGGAGGACTGGTTTGGGGACACCCTGGAATACCATCTTGGCAGAGATAGGAATGACTCCCATCTTTAGGCTCGGAATTCCGCATTTAACACACTCCATGTGTGACACTCAGGGAGGCAAAAATGAGCCTGCTGTCCAACACGTGTCAGCTCCAACAGTGAGGGAGCGAGTATATGTATGTGTGTGTGTGTGTGTGTGTGTGTGTGTGTGTGTGTGTGTGTGTGTGTTTGTGTGCAAATGTTTGCTTTAATGATCACATCTGTGCCCCATGTATTTATGCTTATGGGTTTTTCTCTGTTGATGAAAAGTGATCGTGTTAAAACTATCCATTGACTGTCAATGTTAGCATTAGAACTGCAACTAATTCCTAGTACTAGAATTATCAAAAAATCTGTCTTTGGTAAATTACCTCTGGTCCCAGCATTAAGCTGTCCATTGACTGTCAGTGGCACTACATCCATTCCATTCTGTGGTAGCATTAGAACTAAAACTGCATTAACATTAGCCAAAGTGCTAACCATTAGCATTTGAATTGTTCAGTGGTAGCATTAGAACTATCCAATGGCTTTCAGTGAAAACACAGTACTAATACAAATACAAATTACTGTAGCATTAGAACTTGCAATATGCATTAACATTCTGTGGTAGCATTAGAACTAGAACTATTAGAACTATGCATTAACATTAGCCACAGTGCTAACCATTAGTGGTAGCATTAGAACTATGCATTATGCTAGTTAACTGTGCACCCTCAAGAAACTAGAATTAGTACACATTTTTAACATTGGAACTATCCACTGGTTGCCAGTAGTAGCAGTACAACTTGTGACATGCATTAAAATTGTTGTAGTATTAGACCTAGCACTATACATTAGCATTCAGTGGTAAAACTAAAATACATAGCACTGGAATTGTCCATTCACCTTTATTAGTAGCATTATAACTAGTACTATCCATCTGCAAAGGAACTATCCATTTGACTCTTAGTGGTAGCAAGAGAACTAAAATTATATATTACAATTCAGTTAAATCATTAGAAGTAACACTATGGATAAATTAAATACTATGGATAAATAACTCCATGTTAGATCTGGAAATATAACCAGCAATTACCGTTTGCATGCAGTCTTAAAACTCATCAATTTCATTAGCATTACAACTGTTTTTGACTGTTTGCATTAAACTAGAAGAAACTTGTACTATAACTGTTTGTTAACAGGTAGCACTAATACCAGACCTAGAATTAACAAAATGATGGAGGGGGGTTAATAATTAAAACGGTCAATGTTTTATTCTTATTAAAGACTCCACAGTTGTTTATGTGCACTCTAAACATACAGTCAGATGACACTTTATGGTAAAATCAGAACATAAACTACAAATATAAAAATTGTGAAATAACCTGGACATCTTTAAACTTTTTAAACACCACACTCATTTGTGTGTTGGTGTATCAGCTCTACTGACCATATAAGTGCACTTTCTAGTTCTACATTTTACACTAAAGTTAATCTGTTTCTCTATATACTTTGTTAGCCTTCTTTCACACTGTTCTTCAATGGCCAGGTCCCTCAAAGGACTACAGCAGAACAGGTATTTTTTGGGTGGTGGATCATTCTCAGCACTGCAGTGACACTGATGTGGTGATGGTGTGTTAGTGTGTGTTCCGCTAGTATGAATGAATCAGACACAGATTGCAGAGCTGCTGATGTTTTTAAACACCTCAATGTCACTGCTGGAGTGAAAATAGTGCACCCAGCAAAACTATCCAACCAATGGCATCTTGTGGACAGCGTCCTGTGACCACCAGTGAAGGACTAGAGGATATATATAAACACTGCAACATTTAAACACAGATATTCTATAAAGATACTTTAATTTTAATTGTAAAAAAAAGAATAAAGAATAAAATAAAATAAATGTTACTGCAGTGAGCTCAGCAATTTATCACAATATTGCTAATATATTTTAAACACCTGTCATAGATTTATATATATATATATATATATATATATATATATATATATATATATATATATATATATATATATATATAAGACTGCACAGACTGAATATGGTTTATCAATATGAATAATTTCATAAGTACATTAGAAAAGGTAAAACTGGAAGAATGAGTGATTAAGATGGAGAGGTGGACACAGAGAGAGAGAGACAGAGAGAGACACAGAGAGAGAGAGGGGTAAAGGAAGACTAAAATTAATATGGCTTGTATATTAAGCAGTGTTTATTCTCAAAGGAAAGGTTTCACAGTGAACTACCCATTATACCCCACTACCCCACCCCACAATCAATAATTATCCCCACCTGGGCAAACATTTCACACCTCATAAACTCTCTCCCTCCCTCATACTCACTCTCTCTCTCTCTCTCTCTCTCTCTCTCTCTCTCTCTCTCTCTCTCTCTCTCTCTCTCTCTCCTAATATTTGCCTTATGTGATCCCAAAAGTACACACTTCACTTTTTACAAGATTTACAAGAATTATCTTTAATACAGCTGGCTGTGTGTGTGTGTGTGTGTGTGTGTGTGTGTGTGTGTGTGTGTGTGTTACACCTGTACCGATATGTACTGTATGAGCAAGAGAAAGAAAGAATGCTATCTATCAGTCTATCTGTATGAGTGTACTGTTTGCAATTTATTACAAATTACATATTTGACTGATTTTCTAAGTAAAATAACTTCCTTTTGTACAGAGAACATCTGTTTGCACAAAAGTAAAAATACAGTTTAAAATGTGTGATTTGTTTAACAAATGTAAATAAATAAATAGTAACTGCATTAAAATATGTGAGCGTTTTCTCTCTGTAGAAATTGTGCAAACGTATTTTTTCCCTAAAAATCAGTTAATCAAAATGTCATTCCCTTTACATAAAAAACACAAATTGCACATGTCGATAATTGTGTGAAAAAAAATCACATGACAATCATCTTTCACATATTATATCTGTTTTTAGATGCTACAGTTGAGAAATGTATGTTTTCTGTAAGGGGTACTCAAACTTTTGCATATGACTACATGCATTTGTGTGTGTGTGTGTGTGTGTGTGTGTGTGTGTGTGTGAGAGAGAGAGAGAGAGAGAGAGAGAGAGAGAGAGAGAGAGAGAGAGAGCATAAAGTACAGACCTGCTGGCTCCCAGCTGAAATTTACAGCTCCTCATTCGGAGTGCAGATGGTGAGCAGAGCTAAAGGAGGAGCTGCTCAGACACACTCGGGTGGAAGCAATTAACTCCTCACTCTGGACAAGAATACACACACACACATAGACAGACAGACACACACACACACCCACACAGGTACATATGTGTTTTCACATTTCTCATGCATATTCATATGTTTTCCTGCAGGACTGGGTGATATTTGTCTGTTATGGTGATAAATCACAGTTTAACACACTTTTCTGAATATGTCTTCAGTATTATCAGTGCTTATAGGACACAGAACAAATGTATGTATCATAAAAAAAATACTTTTGGGAACTATATATAGCCAATGAGCAACAATAACAACCAATATTGCAACAAATTGCATAGTAACAAGCAACTGATTGGATGGCAGTCCATTATGACATCTTACTTCATTCATTTATTATACCTGATTTGCTTAATTGCCCTCTTCAGTAGTTTATTTCTGCAAACACTGAATTATAACAAATCCTTGTACTTGTAGTCTGTCATAGCCTTTATAAAATATGACACTACTGTTTTGCTGGCACAATTTAGCCATTACAACATAATAGAGTCTGTCCCTCTGCTGCAGTAACAGTCTCTACTCTTCTGGGAAGGCTTTATATGAGACGCTGGAACATAGCTGTGATTATTTGTTTGCATTCAGTCATGCAAGGATTAGTCAGGTCATATGCTTACTGATGCTTAGCTCTGGATCACAAACATCACTAAAAAGATATTACATTGAGCTCCATCACTCCAGTGATGCTGCTCCACAGAAATACTGCGGGCTTTTTCTACCCCTGTAGTTGATGCTTCGCATTGGGTGAGTCCAAGTCTATTAGGAATGTTCTACAAGCAGTGTTTTTTTGCCACCTACCATAGCTATCATCTACATATTACCCCACGTAGCTCTTTGCAAACCAGTGTCAAAATACAAAACAACCTTCTACTAAACAACACTTACATTGTGATCTTTTTCCTTCTTTATTATGTAATGTCTGTCTGCTTGGACTGTATGTAGGCCATCATGTCTGCTTTGTACTTCATATTTTGTACTGGGACAGTCATTGTATAAGTGGTGCTTTTTTACTGCCTGGAAATGCCAGTTTCAACAGGAACTTCAGAGAGGGAAATGTATAAATTATGGGTTTATACTAATATAGTGCAAAATGTAGATGCTGATTGAGTTTCATTTGAAATCACATTACAAACAAACAAACAAACAAAAAAAAAACACACACTTCTACTAACTTCTACCCTTAGTGTACAATAAAAATGAATTATATGTACTACATCTATATATTTCCTAACACAAAATTAAAATTAGAGTTTGTAAAGATCCTCTGTCTAAAACACCTTACAAAGTGCATAAAATAAATTTTTTTTAAAGTTAATTACAACAAAAATAAATGCAATTATGACACCTACATTTTTTATGCTCACAAATAGGTATGAAGAATACAATAGAATAAGCTATACAGAAGAGTACAGTAGGCTATATGGAATAGAATAAAGCAATACATATAAAACATAAGCATAAAGATGAGATATAATAGAACAGAACAATGAAAAATAGAAAAGAACAATACTGAATTGATTCAAATTAGAATAAAGCAATATGGAATAGAACATATAGAGGTAAATAGACCAATACATGATAAAAGAATAGAGCAATATAGATTAGATCAGAACATAATAGAACATAGAATTAGAGAAAATAAAATAATACAGAAACAATAAATTAGAACATCAGAGCAGTGTAACATAACAGAAAGAGAGTTGTTTCTTTTCACTTGGGGTCGCACTGTCACCTACTGGTCAACTCTCCAATTGCAAGTACATACCAAACACTAGTAACATGTGAACTACTGTCAGGTGGCGCTCCCATCTGGATTAGTCTGGCTAGATCACATCTCAGATAAAAATTAAGCAATTTATCTGTTAGGCCCATAATGTGCCAGTGTGGTCTACTACCTCCAGTGTTCATGCTGGTCCTCTGGAAAAGCTTTTTGAGTCAAAAAAGTCAAATGTGATGAGTCAAATGTCATACATAAATGAGCTAAAACATTATAGTTTGATGTTGTGAATAAAGTGTACTAACAGGTCTGAGATATAACCAAATAGACTGTAAAGAGTCAGATCTTGTAGATGGTGCTGGATGTAGGAGAAATGGGCAAGAGTGAAGACTTGAGTGGTAGACAAGTCCAAATCATTCTGGCCCTTTGACTGGATTGAAGCATCTCTGAAATGACAAGATTACTGGGGGCACTTACGGTCAGTGGTGGTTAGCACCTACTGATAGTGGCCTCCAAATTTCTCAGCATCTCTGGGATTTGCTGGATTAACAGCTCTGATAACTCTACTGCACCACCTACAGGATTGAAAACGTGCTGCACAAGATTTTAATCTAATACAATTTTTGTCAAATTCTGCAAATGTTTCCTCACGTCTAGGAAACATGTGAAAACCATGTGAAAAACTTCAGTGTTTGTACTCTGGATCTGTATATAGGAAACAAAGAAATTGGTTCAGACAAAGAAACATCACTATTCCAGCCAATCAGTAACCAGTGGTGTTGGTGCTCATGCCCAAGGTGGGGGAAAGGGAGGGCCAGGGGCAAGGACTCTTGTAAACAATAGTGAGGAGTTTGGACAGTAAAGAGACTTGTATATTTGTATGTTCTTCAGATTTTGATAATTTAATGTTATGTTTTGTTATTTTTTCAACGAAGGAAGAATATTGATACATTTGAACTTTGGTGCTGGAGAAGATATTTTTGAGTACCTTGGACAGAAAAGAAAACAAGCTAATGGATCCTCACTTAGAAATTACTTAAGGTTCAGTGTTTTGCTTCATTCTGGCATTGCTGGTGTTAAGAACCACTGCACAAATAATTGATTTGACTGAAACTAAAACTTTAAAATTAGCAGGTGATGATGAATAAAGATGAATACATTTAACAATGTTGATTATGTCAATGTTGATATCTGGGATTTTTCTGCCATTGCTGATATATTACATTGTTTTAATATGCTGGTGTTGATTTATAGAGGTATGACCTGGATGCTCAGGTTGCTGTCCACTGTTTGGGTGCTGAAAACATCACTTCACGATCCATCTAAACTGCGATGTTTCGAAATTACTTAATTCAGATATATAACATTGTCATATGAATTAAATATTACATCACAGTTATGTATTTAAAATAGTTTAGTTATCTATATAAAATGTAGTTATTAGTTTTATATACATGGTCTGTCCAAAAGTACCCACACCAATTTAACCAGTGAATTTAGTTACTTTTTACTTCCTGACGAGTATAAAGGGTATAAAACCTTGATGAAAAAAGTAGTGCTGGAAGAGCAAGTGTTTACTTTGACAATCTACAACTTGACATAATTTAATAAGGAACTCAGTATGGTTTCCTCCACACTATTGTTTGCTGTAGGCAATTTTTTATTATAGGTCATAACTCAGGTGTCACTGTGTGTAAAGAGGATAAACTTGAAGAAAATCATTTAAGGCTGAAGGCTGTTAGAATGAAGAGGGACAGACAGAGACCTCAGATAGAGACCAGGCACCTCATATTTGACATCTGTTCTGTTTTATACCATTTTAAGTAGCCCTTGTGAAGCTGAACACACAGATACATGGTCCTGCACTCAGTGTGTGTATATATATGTGTGTGCGTGGCTGCAGAGAATGGCAATGTTCTTTCTCAGGAGATTTCATAACATAAAAAAGAGCCTTTGGCATCTAGCCAACGAAACAATTAGGCATCTCCCACTGCATGGGAATCCACACACACACACACACACACACACACGCACACCACACGCACACACACACACACACACACACACACACACACACACACACACACACACACACACACACACACACACACACACACACAGCTCTCCCTGTGGTCCGTTGGTGATGGAGCACCTTACCACATCCACACACATCTACAAAAAGAGGATCACAGGAAGTGTTATGAGAGAGAGAAAATGGTGAGTGTGATGGACTTGCGCACAGTGAGGCTAAGCTACCCCCACTGGAGAATAACAAGAACAACAACATTATTATTATTATTATTATTATTATTATTATTATTATTATTATTATTATTATTATTATGAATAATAATAATAATAATAATAATAATAATAATAATAATAATAATAATAATAATAATAATAATAATATAACACACAAAGTTCTCTACAAATTCAACTCAGCTATTCTGGATGTCAAAAACAGTGACTGTACATATTCAGTGTGTTTTATGTATTTAAACCCATTTCATCAGAATCTGAACATTCTTAAAAAAGAACAGCAGGAATGGTTTTCTGAACTGCCATAGTTACAATGCTTGCTAAACACAACAGACTCTGTGACTGAAATCACATTATAGACAAACTAAGTGTTGTCCCAAAGTATCTAGTGTGGAGGGGTAGTGAGCAGCAGACTACACTCCACTCCACAGAGGTGCGACTTAGAGACAGAAACACTTCACAAATGTAGGCTCCCATATCCTTTTCAGTCAAATACTGTTATTCTCATAAGACTCATTTTAGGTACAATCTGCTTCAGTATTCTTAAGTCACTGAATGTGTGGTTGGTGAACTTAGCAAATAAATTTTCACCCCAAACATTTTTTAAATCACATACAAACCGATTTTCTTACTGGGGTACAATTTGCATTTTGCAGGTACAGGTGAGAATACATATACTGTATCTGTAGCCATGGCAGTTTCCTTCTTCTGCCTGAAAGCAAAGGATGTGTGCCAAAGTTTACCCCTGAATTTATACCCTTCCCTTAAATGAGAAGTACCCTTCACAGCACCCGAGTGTGACTTCATATGGAGTGTTACTCTGTTATTGAGGAGAAAATGGTTTGGGAAAGGCTGGAACACTAACGTAAATAAAGTCTGTGTGTAATGAAATGAGTCTGAGACCGTTTAAATTGTCCTCTGTGTGTGTGTGTGTGTGTGTGTGTGTGTTCTCTTTAAGGCTCCCTCTGCTAAAGTAAACGTCCTCCTATCACACCTAGTCTTATCAACAGATTTCAGAATGATCAATGTGGCTTCAGTGCACAGATTTCCTCCAGAAACTGAGTGGAACCCTGAAGGGTATGTCTTTAGTTTCTTTAGTGAACAGAATTGTAGAAGGTTGTGTCCTGTGGACTCCATCCTCAATCCAATTTTCTTTTTTTTTTTAGAAATGGAAAAGTGAATATAGTGAACACTTAAGGTTCTCTATGTAGCTTAGGAATCATGTTGTTACACATTTAAAATGACATTTCCATAGTTTGTATATAGTTGGACCAAAATGTGCTGTACTTCATCTGATGGTGTGTAAAAAATCATCCACATTGAAGAAAATTCTGCACTGAGTTTACATCTCTTGTGCACAATTTCCACATGAATAAATGTCTTAAATACATTTTTGAGTTGGCTATACTATTGTATATACTTTATTCCATGTTGAGTTATTTCATAATTTTTGTTGCAAAAAGAAATATATTCCAGACTGCAATGTAATACTAGCATTCAAAAATATGAAATGACTGTTTCTGAATATGCAGTAATGACTTAAATTATACAGGTTCACATATATATCTAAACAGTTTTATAGACGTTTCAGTCTTTTAGTCTAAAATGCCTAGCATACTCATGTGAAAACATGCACCATATCCAAATATGTACTAAATGAATGGAAATAAGAAGATTTTACTGTATTGGATCTTAGGAAATAATAAATCTAAATTGGAGTTAATTTTTGAAAACAATGGTGAGTAATGTTTGTTGAGCTGTGTCTGTTCAGTCCAGGGCTGCAGAGTATGGACAGACAGGAAGCAGGACATCTGACCAATTAGTCTGGTCACTTCAATCTTATATTTTCAGTGCTGCATATGGTTAACAACATAATACAATTAAATTGTTATTGGCAATTGTATAGCAGTTAATGTCCAGCTAAAATGTCCTCGTAGTGACAGGGCTATTGCAAACCTGACTGGACAGTACATTTGATAGATCTGTTTAGTGTTTTTAAACTTTAAACTAAAGAGGTGCCTAATATTGAGATTGAGAATATTGACATTGAGATTATTATTCATTGGATGTGTTATCCTGCACAATTAACAGCATAATGTTTGATTACTACATAATGCATAATGAATATCACAAAATTAACATTGTACACCACACCTCAAGATAGTTCACTGTAATATATTTCTACTTTTTAAAATATTTTTGTAGTAATTATTTTTTTACTGCTTTCATTGTACCTGTGCTGGTGTGATACATGACTTTGCTCCTGGGATTAAAAAGTTACTTGATGGAGGAGGCAGACAATATTGAAAACAAATCCTGAGAATGGGTGTGGAGACAAAAGCTGCTGGATGGATAAACCAATGCACTCTACAACATAAAACAGAGCAAAACTCAAATCTGTCCTTAAAAACACACCAAAACCCGTCTGTCTCAAAAAAGATACAGAAAGTCAGAGAGAGAGAGAGAGAGAGAGAGAGAGAGAGGGAGGGGGGGGATCCTTGAGAGAGAGAGTAAATGGGATGAGTAAAGCCCAGATGGAGCCTGAGCTCCAGAGGTTGAAACGTGAGAAAAATCTGATGACAAAGACCAAGTGGGGAATGTTAAGTGTGGAGATGTTAGGTAAGGAAGTCAGCAGGTGAGCTCAGTGGCATAATCAGGGCTGGTGCCACATGAACTTAGTTTAGGGTCAGGTTTAGGATTAGATTACTGAGATTAGGATCAGGTCTAGAATTAGGTTACTGAGATTAGGGTTGGGTTTAGAATTAGGTTACTGAGTTTAGGGTCAGGTTTAGAATTAGGCTACTAAATATAGGGTCAGGTTTAGAATTTGGTTACTGAGTTTAGGGTCAGGTTTAGAATTAGATTACTGACATTACGACTATTAGGTTTAGGTTAAGGTTAAGATTAATGTTAGTGTACAGTAACAAAAAAATCAGTGGTGGTCCTCACTACATGTAGTAAAACAAAGGCGTGTGTGTGTGTGTGTGTGTGTGTGTGTGTGTGTTCTCCCCCTCTCTGTCTCTGCTCCTTATAATAACAGTGTGTGATGGATTGTCTCGAGCCATCAGATCCACTGCTCCTCCCGCGAGGTTCTATTCTTTCTTTCTTTCTTTCTTTCTTTCTTTCTCTTTTATCATATCTCTCTCTCTCACCCCCCCCCCTCTTTCTCTCTCTCACACTCTTTTCTCTCTCTCTGTAATTTCTCGGTGCACCCCCTTAAAAAGGAGTTCGGCATAAATATCTGTCCGCTTGCTGTAAACACATCGGTCACAACCCTGCGCGGAATTAAACAAGGGCAGCAGCTCGAGATTAAGAGCTGATTTAGACTAACGGAGGACACGTCAGCGGACAAGAGAGCTATAGATTACTAAAGCCTCACTCCACGAAAAGTCTGACCACAGTCAAATAATCACTGAAACACGAGAAAAGTACATCCCACCAACCAACAATCACCTCCAGCACAGAGTAACATCCAGTCTTATCCGCTACAGCATCTTTCAGCCTGGTACTGGAAAAAAACAGCTGTGAACTGTTAACCAGTACAGGAGCTCTAACCAGAACTATAAACCAGTACAGGAACTCTAACCAGAACTGTAAACCAGTACATGAGCTCTATATCCAGTACTGTAAACCAGTACAGGAGCTCTACTGTAAACCAGTATATGAGCTCTTTAACCAGTACAGGAGAGCATAGTTGTATAACCAGTACAGGAGGGCAGTGCAGGAGTTCTAAGCAGACCTGTAAAGCAGAGATGACCCATAACAACAGAAGTTACCCCACGAAAAAAGAACCAAAAAATAAATGTGAAGACTGTTTGTAGAACTGAAGAAAAAGCCAATCAATTTGCTCACGAGTGTGTAGCTTGATGAATATTGCAATTACTGACCACCAGTTGCATATACTGCAAGTTCTTTTTCAGTCATGTCCACTAATCATGACTATGAAAAGGTTAAAAAGGAAGTTGTCTAGCTGCCTGAAAATGTCCCTCAATTTAATAATAATAATAATAATAATAATAATAATAATAATAATAATAATAATAATAATAATAATAATAATAATAAATGTTTTTTCTCACTATTTTATTAAGTATTCATGTTCATTATTTTTATAATGTGCAAATTTCATAACTCTGCATCAAAACTGAGTACACTGTGTAAATTATGGTAGTAGAGTTTGCTTTAATTCTCCATGTTGAGTGAATTAAGCTGCTCTGCACTGAAGATAAGAAAGTTCACGAAGGTCAGAAGAAAAACCCACAGGGTAAATAAACACCATCTCTCTGTTCATCTATCTGTCCATCCATCTGTCCTTGATCTCCCTTTAAAAATCCACGATCATCAATACAGGTGAAAGAAGACAAGCAATCTGCAGCCTTTTGTCTTGAAATAATACAAATCAGCTACTTTTATTTACAATAAAATACTGTCTTTCGAAAAATGTAAAAATAGGAAATAAAAAATTACAGCATGTTGTATTTGGACACCACGCCCCCAAAAGCACAAGCAATTGTTTTTATCATCAAGGTGATTGTTAAACAATTTAAATGTAGCAAATGTAATGGAAGCTCACATTGGCCTTCCTTGAACCAGCAAGGTAAGAGATGTGAATTAAATACGAGTCTCTGTTTTTACAGGAAAGCACGTGGATGTGCCCTCTAAGCCCCTCCTCGCGACTGCTGAACGGGAGATGACGTATCAAACAGAAGAATATTTTTGTCAGATCTGAGTTAAGTCCAAGCTTTAGTAGAAAATCCCCTCATGATGCGGTGGTCCCACATAACCTGTTGGAACTCAACATGTCTTTAAGGTCACTGTCTGGTTTGCCTGCCACCATGAAGGGCCACGTCTGTGGAAAAACAACAATAAGACAATTAATAATCATTAAGTCAGTAATCTGCACAGTCCTATCATTGTGCACTAATATACATTATTCAAATATTCAAATATTTTATTGAACTATAGTTCTATAGTAATATATAAATATTAGTCAGAGATATTATATCCTCCATCATTGCAAAGGCAAGACATGTCATATGAAGAATGTGAAAGGAAATTTTGTTCATATGTAAAATTTTGGTGCTTCTATGAACACATAAATGTTTTTTTTCATGATTTTTTTTAAACAGATAAAAAGTGTTGGTCTTTTATTTTGAACAAATATATATATATAGTACCAGTCAAACGTTTGGACACCTTCTGGACATTCAGTGTTTTTTCATCATTTAAAAGTTGTCTGCATTGTAAATTAGTAGTATAGTCATTCACACTATGAAGAAATACATATGGAATTATTTAGTAAACAAAAAAGTGTTAAACAAACCAGAATATGTTTTATATTTGAGATTCTTCAAAGTAGGCACCTCTTGCTTGGATGACAGCTTTCTTGGCATTTTCTCAGTCAGCTTTATGAGGTAGTCACCTGACATGGCCTTGTCAAGATTTAATTACTTGCATTTATTGCCTTCTTAATGCATTTGAGACCTTCACTCCTGCACCTCCTTTGAAGAATCTAAAATCTAAAACAGATTTTGGTTTAACACTTTTACATTTGCTAAATCATTTCTTATATATTAGTACTTGAGTTCAGTAATAATTTACAATGTAGGAAAAATATATATTTTTTACATTATTAAATAATTTAAAAATAAAAACATTAATAAGGTGTCCAAACTTTCGACTGGCACAAATATTGAACTGCATCAATAATATACAAAATTAGCACTTTAGATCAATCACAATAAGTTCCATACTAGACATGGTTAATGGTTTTTTCCCAAAGATACAAATGAAAGTTTGTATTTAGTTCTCATCACGTTTGTCAAGTGCATTCCAGTGATGTTCATGTAAGGTTATAATCTCTTTCTTTTGCTGTATTTTGGTGCTGTTTTTTCCAGGACTTTAAGACTTTTTAAAGCTTATTCATAAAAGTACAAATACATTAACAGTGCAGATATAGTAAAAGTCTGAGTAAGAGTCTGGAGTTGAATGAGAACAGTGCAGTATCTGTAAAATCCATGATGAAGCTATGGTAAATTGGCTCTAGTTGAACTGCTGATTCACAATGTAAAACCTAAAGGTTCCACACTGAAAATAAGATGTTTTTCCCAGTTGTGTTTTAAGAACTTTAAGATTTTAAAGACTGAGTTCCTCTGACACATCAAGAAACTGTTTTTCAAAGTACTTTAAGGGCTCTAGAAGCTTTTATAAAGGTTCAATTGATGCACTTTTACAATCTGAGGATCCATTTAAAAATCTTCCAGGAATCTTTTGTTTTTAAAGTGCACTGAAATTGCTGTCTTTCCATCTTCTTCTATCACTGTGTAGACAATTTCCAAAAGATAACATGGAAAACAAACAGAAACTGAGATAATGTGTTCAGGAAATCACTGCAGTGTACTACACTGTGAACTCTCTGCACACAAACATCTACAGAATGTAGAAATGTAGAAAACATCTCTTTTTGTCTTTGCCTCATAGCTGGACACTAAAAGTCAGGTCCAGCTCAAAATACTATAAACTGCACACAAAATAAACTCAAAATAAACCTTTAATATAACACAACAACATAAAACACTAACACATTAACTTTACAGTGTTTATAGCAGTGAACTAACTCTGTTCACTCCTACACTGTAACTAATTATTTTCACTAAAAAAAAAAACTGACTGTTGTTAGCATTTCAAAACAACTGGTGTTATACAAATAGTGTATTTGTTCAAATGACCTTTCCCTCTTTTTTCCAATTATCCAATATTTTTGTTTCATGAAACTGTTCACAAATAAATGTTTACAACAAAAATATTTTCATAATCTGAGGCAAGTTCTATTTTTTTAATCAATACACTGACGAAATAAGTACGTTGCTTCAAAGTAACAACATTCCTTGAGCTTTAGTCTGCCACTGAGATATAAATAAATCATTAATAATGCTGTGTGTGTGTGTGTGTATTTTGCGTCAGTATTACAATGATATATTTTTTCCTTTATAAATTGTGTGAATTTAAGTGCAAAGTGTTTTTATGTTTCTTAACAAAGATGCTTTTAGGTAACGTTTCTAAAAAAGAGAAAATCCAATTGCCTTGTTAAGTTTGGGGTCTGTTTCGTTTTTTAAATTTTCTTTTACGTTTTTAATAATATTCATTCATGCAATGTCAATTAAAAATAAAAATTTGCTCTTTTTTCCATAAAAATAGTATTTTGTTTTGGGATTACTATTGCTGTAGATGGTTGATTCAAAACAACGAACTTGAGGTAACCTCAAATAAAACTGACTGTAAAAAAACGTCCTCGGTTTCAGATGGTTTAGTCCATTCATCTTCATCACACGTTATCCTCTCAATGGTCATACACAGCAGGCCTGACTTACTGTATATCTGCCAACATTCAGCTGACATGACCACACATCTGGTCGTCCGCTGTTTTAAAAAAAATCGTCTGGTCACGTGGGCAACAATTATATACTTCACTTTCCGAGGACCATTCATTTTTCTCCACTCTGACATTTTATTTGTTGTAGCTGTGGGCTACTACAATTTACCACAATTTTGTCACCTCAACATTTATTTTTCAAAAAATGTTAGACTTCAAAAATGATATCGCATATTTTGAAACCTTCTGAATGGTCTTTTCGAAAGTTACATCTTAAATGAGATCTGTATAAAGACATTTAAAGACAGTCAAATTTAGTTGTGAATGTGACCAAATACATGCTTATCATCACGTGCTCCCTTTACCCTTTATTCTACAAAGCAGGATTGTAAGTTAGCCAGACAGTTGAAGCCCAACATTTAGGACTGTCCAATAGGAGTGTCCTGTTGCTCTTTTTTGGGCAGTTTTGTCTACAGGCTGAAGTTAACTGGCCAATTTAGAAATCCTGCTTTGTGGAGTACATCCCAGGTCTAAAACAGAGGATGGATCTCAGCTGTGATTGGTCAACTTCAATCAGCAGCTTGTTTATCGGATGTGTTAATATCTGCAAATGGTTGGCTAATCAGTTTGAGAAAGAAATTCATTTAATAGTGTTATAATTGATGCTTGTGACAAAAATGAAAACTGAAGTCGGTGAAACAAACCATTATTTAAAAAAATGCTTGAAAACGTTTTATGTAATCGTAATTGTGAAATATGTGTATTGATGTTCATGTGTGATGAAGTCTGTGTGTACGTTGATTAATAATATCTGTATGACGTATTAATCAGATCGGTAATTATACCGTACCAGGTTGACCGGATGGACGTAGCCGTTCTCGTGCTTGTCGCTCGCGAGAATCTGCCGCAGGTGCGCGATGTAGCTGGCCGCTAGCCTCAGTGTGTCCAGTTTCGACAGTTTGGTGTCCGGGGGAACCCAAGGCAGTGTGGTCTTCAGTCGCGAGAACGCTTTGCTCAGCACGCGCATCCGTGCCCTCTCCCGCGCGTTAGCGGCGTTCCGCTGGACCTGCTTGCCCTCATGCGCCACCGCCACCACCGCGGCCACGCCGTCGTTCCTGCGCGAGGCGGGACCTGTCTTGCGTCGCTTGGATCCACGCGTAGAGACGACGTCGCCCGTGCTGCTCTCCTCCGCGCTATCATTGGACGCGCCGTGGTCCGCTTTGCCTGCGCCGATCCGCAGCAGACCGTCCAGGAGATCCGCCTCGTGGAAATCATCCGCGTCACTGATGGAGCCCGTGGACATGACCGGCGCGCACGAGCACACGAGAGAGAGAGAACAATCCCGAGGCTTCTACAACCCCCTCAGATACGGTTTACAAAACAGAAAGAGAGAGAGAGAGAGAGAGAGAGAGAGAGAGAGAGAGAGAGAGAGAGAGAGAGAGAGAGAAGTGCAGATAGATGGATAGAAAAAAGAGAGAAAAAAATCAGGAATAAAAAGCGGAGAAATAAAAATCAAAAATGAAAATCGTAATAATTCATAAAAGCGCGTGCGTCAGTTCTGGGACGCGCGCGTCACTCTAGAACACTAACGTCACTAAGAAACATTCATGAAACATGTGCGCAACATTCCACTTCGCGTCCGCTCTGCTGCGCGCGGACTTCTGAAACGCTCCGTTTATTTATGTCTGGCTTTCGAGGGGCGGAGTTCATGTGATATATTTACTTTATTTTTTCCACACCCGTATTCCGACCAGCCCCGCCCTTCTGGGCTCTGATCCGTTATGAATCAGGTGAAACGCTCATCACTATATCAGCTTATTACATCCACTATAAACTAGTGCATCTCCAACAATTAGAATATTGTGAAAAAGTTAATCTGTGTTCATAATTTAATTCAAAAGTTAAACTGCCAAATTGTATATATTTATTACACAAAAAGTGACATATTTTAAGCCTTTTTTATTAAATTTTTGTTTGAATAGTAATTTAGTCCAACTCGAAATTAAATATTCTAATTATTTAAGATTCTGGATTCCTGAGTTATAAACAATACTGACGTCACCAGTATCCTCCCCATGAGTGGTCAATCAGCAAAGTTAATGGCAGGAGCAAGATGTGTAGTCCCCAAGGTCAGAAAGGAAACCAAGGTCATTTCTAAGCAAAGGTCTCTCTCACATTGGCTAAGCAATGTTCATGAGTCCACTCTCAGGAGAACAATGAACAAAAGTGGAATGCATGGCAGGGTTGCAAGTAGAAAGATGTCACTCTACAAAAAGAACACTGCTGCCCACAGTGTGTGAACTAGCAAGAAGAACAATGGTTTCTGAAAGGATGAGACGAATATTTAACTGTTGTTTTGAGAAAAGAAAAAACTGTATTCCTGCATAAAAAACTGTGAAACATAGTGGTAGTGTCATGGTGTAGGTCTGTTTTGCTGCATCTGTGCCGGCTTGCCATCATAAATTCTAAATTATAGCAGCAAATTCTTAAGGAAAGTATCAGGACACCTGTCATTCTATGAAATAATGAATAAGGAAGAATAAGATTCATGTTTTGGAATGGCCAAATCACAGTCCTGAACTTAATCCAGTAGAAATGTTGTGGAAGGACCTGAAGAAAGCAGTTCAGGGGATTAAACCCATAACATAACAGATATTAAACTGTTCTGAGGAATGGGCTAAAATTCCTCCAAGTGATATGCAGGGCTGATCAACAATGACCAGAAATATTTAGCTACTGCAGTTGTGCAATTATTGCTGCATGGACAAGGGGCTCACACTACTGAAAGCAAAGGTTAACTTACTTTTGCCACTCACAGATATGTAATGGGATTCATTCCTTCAAATGACCACAAGTTTAATATTTTGTCTCCTGTTTGATTTGGTTCTCTTTACATTTAGAACTGTGACAATCTGATTAAGATTTAGGTCAAATGTATGAATAAATATAGAAAATTCACAAACTTTCATGCACCTTTAAGCACCATTCTTAGCCTTTTTTAACTAAATTATGA
>BRDA01049783.1:2500-12092 GCA_036984385.1 Crenuchus spilurus
AAATAAATAAATAAATAAAATAATAATAATAACAATACATTTTTAACAAGCCTCATGTCTACATCATTCACAAACATTTTGAATGGTCAATAGTCTATGTGTGTGTGTGTGTGTGTGTGTGTGTGTGTGTGTGTGTGTATTTTAGAAAATGTCAAAATACATTTGGATAAAACAAAACATACTAATTTTAAAACACCATACAGAGTTCTACATAAAACCTTTCTAAAAGGGCTGTATATAGTACACTCTTAAAAAATGTTTTTTCATAGATTCTTTACTAAAGAAAATGGTTACCTACACTTTAGTTACATACAAATGGTTGGAACCCTTTTTGGTGCTATGTAAAACCATCAGCAACACATTCTTCATCAATCTGAAGAACCCTTTAATCAGGCAAAGGCCTCTTTGAGTGTTCATTATTTTACATAAAACTGTTTTCTTTATTAAAAACGATATTGAAGAACCATCTTCTTTAAGAATGTGGGTCTCACTCTTTGTATCTAGAACATTAAAAAAAGTTTCCATATAGAACCAACTACAACACATTCTATATCAGTATAAAGAACCCTTTAAATATGCCAATAACCATTTGGCCAATCAAAGGGTTATTTAAGTGCCCATGGTTATTTATAGAATAATTTCTTTACTAAAGAACTCTTGAAGAACCATCTTTGATTGATTCTGATTCTGATTTATTAATCATGCATTATTGTTATGAGAAAAAATTTTTTTTGGTACTATATAGAACCCTCTTTGCAAAGAGTGTAGTAAAAGGTGAGCTTTGATTTGGTTCAGAATCCATTTATGTGTCCAAGGTTCTCTCAAGCATCTTCTCCAGCACTTACGAAGGTTACTAGAGTATGGTTGCTGGGTTGTTGCTATGTGGTTGCTATAAACAGTATTCTGGCTCCATGTTGGTAGGCAAGTTTGATCAGCAGTGGGAGGTTTATTATCACATAATCTTGAACAAGTATCGTGCATCTAAAAAACCATGAACACTGAAAAAGTTAATTATTTTTCACTATTAAGGTGAAATGTAATATTTTATATGCATTAAAGTGTCAAGCTCATGAAAGTCTGAAATTCAGGATCTCAAAATATTTAAATATTTTATTGTGAGTTTGTGTAAATTACTATTCAACCAGTATCAACATTTAAGCAAAGAAAATAATAACTTTTCACCATATTCTAAAGTTTTTGAGATGCACTAGTATGTTGCAGTAAGTGGTCAGAGACTCTCAGCACTTTCCTAGTAAAATGGCCTGGCGCCGTTTTATGACGTAATCGAATATTATAGTATGCAGCAAACCTTGGCGATTGTTTGCTGCGGTTATCGTACAGTTCTGTTATCGTTGACTTTTTTCGTGGAAATTTTGTCACAGTTGTCGTTCATCTGTGCGGTTGTCCCCATGTGACTCCCTGCTAATTTCACGAAAAAAAAATAAAGGATCCACCCACGAGTTTTCCGGCTTTGTTTCTCGTTTTTTTTTTTTTTTTTCTTCTTCTTCTTTATTGATTTAAAATTCAAGTAAACATTTCAATAAGTAACCGAACATAGCATATATAAACATATATAAGGCTTTGTTTCTCGTTGATAATGACCAAAACAGAGTAAAACACGTCACACGAATGCGACGGCGTGCAGCTCTGCTGCCTGAAAACGGGCGCGGAAAGAAATAGCGGCCGAGAACGGGTGTACAAAACAAAAGCTGCAGGCTGGACCTCATCAGCACTCTCTAAAACAGAGCATAATCCTGTAAGAGTGATGTTAAATGGTTATTTATCCATTTCATTCGTTTTTGTATTTATTTCTCATTGTGTTCTGTATGTAAAACTATAGTTATTCTACATAAAATTTATTTTGGAGTGTCTGGAACGGATTAATTGGATTTACATGATTTCTTCTGGGAAATATTCCTTCAGTTATCTTTTGTTTAGGTTATTATCAGGCACTTTTGAACAGATTAAGGACAAAACCGAGGTTTCGCTGTATATGTACTGTCTCCAAGGTGGCTGTTAAGCTGCTGCTTGGTGGTTATTATGGTCTGTCAGGTGGTTGCTTAGTTGTTGCTATTTGTGGCAGTAATTTCCAAATCAGCTCATATACAGCAACCAACTGCCTGTTTCAGTGTCCTTTCCTATTGTCTTCCATATTTCTGCATTTTTGATATAAACAAAGCAGTGTACACTTATTATAATGGACTGTGACACGAACACACCACCACCACATCAGTGTCACTGAACATTTAAGAACAGGTTTAACAAAGTATACAGACAAACAGATGGAGAGTGTAATTGGACTTTAAATGAGTAAATAAATTGTGTGGCTCTGTACTACTTTGACCACCAGGTGGCAGTATTATACAGCATTGAGACTCATAATCCACTGTAAGTAAGAAATGAACAGGTTTGTGAGTATGTTGGAAAATATGAGGGTAATCAGTCTATAATCATGTAGGAGCCCACACAGACGCCTAATTATAGGCTGCTGTTTATACACTGGTGCAGCTCTGTGATGTTATTTTGTCTGACCAGTCCAAGTGCCTGGGGTTTGGCAGCGTGTGTGAGTGTGTATCCATACCTATGCCTATGTGTGTGTGAGAGAGAGAGACTCCAGACCTGTTTCTATTCCGGGCGTGACTGCTAATCAGCTTACCGAGCTGCCTTGGCTCTTCCTCTTCAGTGACGTTTTCATGTCTTGCTGTTAGATGACACAGCAGGCCACACTGTTGCCTCCAAGCAAAAGACTGCACTGTTTCACTGATCCACAGTCAGCTCCCACCTCACTCTAACTAAGGATGTTCACCTTATTTCAGGTTTGAGCACTAGTGACTTGTCTATGTTCCAACACTAGCAGATGACACAGCTCCTCAAACCTTCACTGACTGTGGAAAGTTCACTCTGGGACCTTTATTTCCAAATGCAAAATTTACTTTCAGTGATGGTTTTGGGGAGCCGTGTCATCTGCTGGTGTTGGTGCACACTTGTTATATAAAGTCCAACGTCAGTGCAGCCGTCTATCAGGACATTTTTGAGCACTTCATGCTTCCATCTGCTGAGATGCTTTACGGAGATGAGGATTTCATTTTCCAGCAGGACTTGGCACTGCCCGCACTGCCAACAATACCAACACCTGGTTTATTAACCACAGTATCACTGAGCTGGGCAGTAAACTCACCTGAGCTAAACCCCACAGAGCATCTATGAGCTACTGTCAAGAGGAAGATGAGTGACACCAGACCAAACAATGATGAGCTGAAGGTCGCTATCAAAGCAACCTGGGCTTCCATACCACCTCAACAGTGCCACAGGCTGATCACCTCAATGCCACACAGCACTGATGCAGTAATGCATGCAAAAGGAGCCTCAACCAAGTACTGAGTGTATATACTGTACATATATATTGATTGGAGGAGGTTGGGGAGGAGGTTGGGGTAGTGATTGTCCAACATCCTGACACCCTCAAGGCTGAATGCAGCCAAATCCTCACAGCAATGTTCCAAAATCTAGAAGAAAGCCTTCGTTGGACAGTAGAGTCTCCAACAAAAGTAAGATATACTGTTTAAAAGTCTTGATTTAAGCAGAAACAATAAAAGAGCAGGTGTCCCAATACCTTTGTCCTGACACATGGATGACTGAAGACATGTTACTTCATTATTTCACAGGTTTTTGTTTGTTAAAGTGTGATCTCCCCCTCTTTGTGCCTCGCAATGCTGAGCTCACAGTGAGGTATTCAACATGTGGCCAGCAGATGGGTTTTATCTGGTTGAGCTCAATAAACATCCTGTGAAATGTGTTTGCTCACTTAAAGAAGGGACGACGAGTGTTTAATTGTAGTTTTTTTTGTGTGAGGGCATGTCGGATAAAGGAAACAAGGCAAATCATTTATTATAAAGACAAAAAACTCCAAGATCTTGGAGTTTGGGGTCTACAGTTTACTTAAAAATCAAAATATTGTCCTTTTATTTATTTTTATGCCATGAGGCTTTTGAACTTGTTGCTGATAACAGTCTGGACGGTCCATTTTGTCTTTGGTCCTGAGCACACAGCATCCATTTCTTCCAAAAAAGATCTGGGATACTGATTTGTCTGACCACATACAGTAGATGTTTCTACTGTGTGATTGTCCATCCCAGATGCCTCTGAGCCCAGAGAAGTCAACAAGTCAACGGATGTTCAGCTCAGGCTTGTGCTCCTGGTCCTTGAAATTCCTCCAGATTCCTTGAATTATTTAATGATATTATTCATAGTAGAGGAAGAAGTACACAAATCTCTTCACATCTTTCTTTGTTTTTCAAAATTTTCAATCATCTTCTGCCCATTTTTGCTCATCAAAGCTTTCGTGGATACTGCTGTTGGACCAAAACATGATTACAATGACTTGTTGACATCACCTGTTTAAAATGACATCATATTTTACCTCATTATTAGTCATATACCACTTTCACTATATTGGCTGCACAATCCAATTTGACCTTTTATTTCAGTATGTTGTGTGCCCATGTATGGCTGGTGAGGAGCATTTATCTTCAGGGGATGACAGGTTGGTGGCCTTGAGCCTGTGGGCAGCCTGTGTTATGTGACAGAGGCGATGTGTTCTGGCTGAATGGTCAGTATTCTCAGCAGAGTGTGTGGTCAAAACCCATGTGGTCCAGGTGACCTTCCTGTCAGAGAGAGTTGATGACTGTAGGCACCAGCCAGCCTTTACTGCACTATAGTTATTGAGCACAGGACACTGAGTGACCCTTTATCAGAGACCGTAGCTCATACGTTGACGCACACTTTGTGCTGGCCATCATCTAAACCTTCATCAGTGGTCAGTTTCTGACTACAGAGCTGCTCTTGTGAGGATATTTTTGGGTGGTGGTTTTGTAAAAACTCCAGAACACCACTGTCTGATACTGCCAAGGTGAGAATGGGCGTATGATGTATTACATGTTGAAATATATATATATATATATATATATTTTTGTGCTTGAACACAAATTTTATTATTATTAATTATTAATAAATACTGACAAATTATGATTTATACTTTATTAATAATTACTAGTTACTATTAATAATATACTAATAATAACTATTAAATGTTATTATGAATAATAAAATAATAAAAAAAATAATATTAATCATTAATAAAATATTAATACATTATTACATATTATTTATAAATAATAAACTGTTAAAAGCACGTAGCATAAAATTATCACCCAATCCTTTTCAGTCAACTTCACTTCAGCTTATTATCACCAATGTTACACAAATATTTGGACTGTATGGTCAATAGATCTTATTTACAGACAATTAAACTTCATTTTTGAGTAAAAATAAGCAGAAATTCTGAATTATTTTGATAATAGTTACACTTAGAGGCATGTAAATAGATGGCTTATCACAGACCGGTAGACACACACACACAGACACACACTCAAATGTAAATATTAATTAATTTTAATATGAAACCGCTGATATTAAAATACGTCTAGCTGACGTGACACAGGCAGAACAAACTCAACACGTTAACAACTTACAGGTGAAAATGGACTGCAGGCCAAATTGCGGTCCAGACTCCATTTTAGTGACACCGGCGATGGCCAATCGCACGTTAGCAAGAAACAGCAGAGCCAATCGATGAACATGTGGCAGCCTAAAAGGAAACCGGCTTGTATTTCAGCTGGGTCTCCATTTAATATAGCGTAACATCTCACTCAAGCGAACCAAATGGAATAGGGGGAGAGCGAGACTAGTTTGTGAACGAAACACAACTCGGGTACAACAAAATCTTGGACGTTTGTGAAATTCCGCCCGGACATGTTTTTTAAGTCTCAAAAAGAAGAAGTCTGGTCACCCTAAATATGCTGTACCGTGGGGTGTGACAACAAAAAAAGGGATAAAGGATTATCATTGAATAGACTTCCCAAAGACAGACCGGAGGGAAAAATGACTTGTCAAGATCAAACAGGCAAACTGGACACCAACTAAAAGCAGTGTTTTATCTCCGTCGAGTAACTCTTGGTTAACAACTAAGTTAGCGTTAACTAAGATAATTGGGTTAGCTAGGTCGGGAGCTAGCTCGCTGTGTGAATTTACTTTTTTTTTGCTAATCAAACTGTTTAATAAGTCGTTTCAGCAGACTGTTGTATTATTAGATTTGTGCTAAATTGCTTTTAGGGTTGTCAATTTACATCCAACTTTTCTTTTGAAGTCTAAAACTCAAACGCTTTTATAACGTTACGACTGTGTGTAGTCACGTAGCTTATCTACACTGCTTAGTAAATAAGCAGATGCTTCAGCCCACACCTATTTGGTCAATTTTCGTTAATTATTTACTTGGCTAATTAAATATTTAGATCTATTTTTGTGATAGAAATTTTCAATTTTGTTATTTTTGTGTGGCTCCGTTACCATATATCATTTCTGCTTTGCTGAGTTCAGGTGCGAAGTTTGCTGTATTGTTTTTGTTATGTGAGGTACTCAACATGGCGGCGACCGCAACAAAACCATGTGACTGCAAGGCATGAATAGGTGCACTTTGTAGTTCTATTACAGACTGTTGTGCATCTGTTTCTCTGTTCTTCACACCACAGGACCACTACAGGATGAGGCGGATCATTCTCAGTGAAACTGACGTGGCGGTGGTGTGTTAGTGTGTGTTCGCTTGATCAGACGTAGCTGCTGATGATGTTAAACACCTCAGTGACACTGCTGGACTCAAAATAATGCAGCCAACAGCATCAGGACTAGAGGACCAACACAAACTGTGCTGAGCTACTGTCTCTGACTTTACATCTACAAGGTGGACCAACAAGGTAGGTGTGTCTAATAGAGTGGACCACCACCACGTCAGTGTCACTATAGTTGAATTCAGTGTGTAGGGTTACTACTGTTTTGGAGATGTGAGCTTCTCTGTGCTGGACTGATGTTTTATTCATGTGGAAATGCTGTTCACCTTTGAATGAAGAAAAGAAAATTCGTTCCTGGCTGGCACCCCGATAGAGGCCGAGCTCTCTGGTCATGTGACCAGATCAATGGCTGGTTGGCTAGGACTTTGATTCAGCCTGTTGCTGAAAGGATGACCTCTGCTGAGCCCTGGGCTGATTAAAATACAGGGAGTCCACTGCAGGCTGAGTCACAGCCATTTGTACTCTCTGTCTATTAGACACAGAGAGCTGACGATAGCGAGAGTCCAGCTGAAACTTAACCTACATTATTTGTGTGCGACCACCTAACTCATGTAAATCCTAATTAACTCTATTTTCTATTTTTTCAGTGTATGTCAATAACAAAAGCAGTGTGTTTGTAGCACTTTTTAAAGGAATAGTTCAATTTGCCCCTTACCTTAGATGAGCCCAGACATTTTACAACTGAAGCTACAAGGCTAATGTTGATAATACTCAATAGTCACCTAAATCGCCCAATTGTTTTTGTATAAGCACATCACTTAAACTTCTCTCAGCCCACTATATATGAATGAAAGATAAACATTAAGTAAAAAAAAAACTTTAACATTAACCATTCACTATGGATGGCTAAATGGAAAACTTGAAAAAAGAATAAGAACCCAACAAGCTCATATGCAACCCCACCTTATTTTTAAGTCACTCATAAAAGTACTAAAATAAAGCTTTATTTTTGGTGTCATACTCCTCGCTTCTCCAGTTTCATTCATCTACTCACACACAGCCTCAAAAACTCAATTTCCCAGAATCCCTGGCACTCATCTGAACACACAGGTCTCTCCACTCCCAGCTGTCTCTCATTGAGATGCTGATTTGCAGGACTACATTAGCCATGCCTGGAATGTCAGTCAGTGTTTGGTATTGTTAAGCTCTGCATGCAGTAATGTAGCCTTTTGACTTCTGCCTTTTCAAGGTCATGTATCTGTTTATTCCTTTAGCCTGTGTATCTTGTATAGCATCCTCACTTTTTTAAAAAAACCGGACATGTCCCGGGAAATACGGACGTTTGGTCACCCTAGTATAGCATCCTTAGCCTGTGTAGCTTGTAGAGCATCCTTAGCCTGTGTAGCTTGTATAGCATCCTTAGCCTGTGTAGCTAGTATAGCATCCTTAGTCTGTGTAGCTAATATAGCTAGGGTGACCATATTTTCATTTGGGAAAACCAGGACACCTTGGAGCGGGGGGGGGGGGCTTGCACTCACTTAACATAGGCCCACGTAAACCTACAATAACATGATATTTACAGTTGGTTTATTAAAAATGCTTTTCAGTAAAAGTCAACAACAAAAACTCCAATAACATGATAATTTTATTCAAAATGCTTAAGTTAACATTTCCTGTAATTAATGAATAGCACAATGGAATAAATAATGTCTCATCTAAACATTCCTCACTTAACAACAAAAGTTAACAATAACTCTCAACTCCAAATAACACATGATACTCAGTTACCCTCAGTAACGAACGAAATATTGTCTGTTCTGTAGGCTATTGGAAAAAAATTAATTAACAAATGACACACAATAACAATAACACACTGTGCACAAGGCTTCCCATTTGTCTCGACCCGGTCTGAAAGCGGGGAAACTCTTTTGTAAATCGTCGGTAAACATACACTTGTGCTTCGGCATGTTGCTTGCCCTCAGAACAGGGCTGCCCTCACTGACGGGGCTCAGGGATTACGTCACACTCAGCGCCTTGAGCAGTGCCGTAGTGCCTGTAAATTTAGATTTTAATGGTCCAATGAAGGTAATTTAAAAACCAGGACATTTCCTCACTTTTTAAAAAAAACCGGACATGTCCCGGGAAATACGGACGTTTGGTCACCCTAGTATAGCATCCTTAGCCTGTGTAGCTAGTATAGCATCCTTAGCCTGTGTAGCTAGTATAGCATCCTTAGCCTGTGTAGCTAATATAGCATCCTTAGCCTGTATAGCTAATATAGCATCCTTATACTGTGTAGCTCCTTTAGCTTTTTGGCATCTTTAGCCTGTGTACCTTGTTTGTTGAGACCTCAGTGGTCCTCTGTGTTAGGTTACAGGTGTTAGCCAACTCCTTTGTTTAGACTAGGGATGCACCGATACCACATTTTTTCAAACCGAGTACGAGTACAAGTACTTACATTTAAGTACTTGTCGGTACCAAGTACCTATATGAGTACTAATAAATATCAGTACTTACAATTAAAATGAAACGGAGGCTGTATGTGTGTCTTATGGCTCCAGTTAGACGTGTTTGTGATCTATTTAATCTAAACACCTAAGATAATGATAACAGATTACACATTTCCCCTTTATACACTGAAACATTCAAAAATGAAACATAGATATACATAATCATCACCGTTAGCGAACTAGCTAGCTACATTACGTTAGCTTACCTTTTTGTAAAGCTCGTGGTGGTGAGAACTGAGGACCTCTTGAGGTTAGTAGTGCTTTTCCCAGTTATTTTACATCCACAAACTTTGCTTTGTTTTGTTTTGTGTGGCAGTGAAAGTGAAATTACTCCATAAATCGCTTCTTCTCTTCCGTCGAAGCTGCGGCTGTGACCTCAGCTCGTTGTGTTGTTGACTGACTGACTGACTGACTGTGGAGCTTAACGTGCTTTGAGGAAGTCAGACGTGCGGCAGGTTT